>LR573457.1:0-15824 GCA_900536345.3 Caenorhabditis sp. 39 LS-2015 | reverse complement strand
ACTGGTTCCTCCTGAACTCTTTCCAGAGATGGAAGTATATACAAATGAACAAAGTTGCGATTGCCATGAGAGATGTCCAGTAGAATTCTGGAATCATTCGGGCCATTGTAACACACAGTTTCAGGCTCAAGGGTTACCAGTGAAATGTAGAATATGGATGAGCAATGTCATGTAGATCGAAAACCAAATTGGCGGATTCAAAAGCGCCAGAGGAACCGAAAAAAGCTTCAGAATCACAATGAGGTTGAGATATTCTGATAAGACAGATAAGATATTCATCTTAACAACAAGATCTGATCTCTTACCGTAATCCATAACTGTCACATCTCCAAAAATGATCATAAAAATGTAAATAAAAGTAATAGGAATGAAGAAGTAAAGGTTTCTTCGAAGTGTTTCACACAACCTTTCCATGCGTTCAATGGTCATTTTGAAGAAAGAAGAGCAAACAATTTGAAGAAACGGCAGCGGAAGTAAGGGGAATGATTGATTGCAGGGTGTTATCAGTGAAGTGAAGCAACGTAAGAAGAAGCCACGGCGATGGTCGAAATGGACGAGATGCTCCTGCTCTTCCGTCGATCAGTCAGACCATGGGATTGCGGCAAGTACCCACTACACTGCTCGCCAGAATTATAGCCTCACCATCAAAAACTCAGTCTAGGACAGGTTTTTCAAACTTTCTGACAGTGGATGAAGAAAATCGGATAGAGCACATCAAGTTACTACACTGGAATAACTTTTGAGCATGTATGCAAAAAGAAAATCTAATTGTAAGAGACGTACAATGCCAAGTATTTGTGTGAGAAAGTTTATTTAAAACAACATATTTTGATATCGAATTGTTCACAAATATTTACAGAAATATTCCTGGATTCAAAGATTTTCTTAATCCAATCAGTTGTTTTCCTCTTTTTTCAAACAGCATCCGATGTGTACCGTGAGGACGGGGTCACAGATGGTTGTTTCCATACTGAAAAGGATCACGTCTTTTAGTGATTCCAAGTCTCTCCCTCAGTCTGCCCATCTAATTTGACAATTCTCAACCTTTAAAAGCCCTTCGAAAGTCCCGAATGCAAACTATAGCGACACATGGCTCAATACACGGATACACTGCCAGGGCGACGCCAGGAATGTTCGCGTAGACTCCGAGATCGACGCTGAGCAGTGGAGTGGTGATGATGAAGCCGACGGTCATGTACATGAGACAAAATGGAACCAGGGTCTGGAAGGATTATGAAGACTGGGGAACCTGAACTTCGAGAGCTGAACTCACTTGAATCGTCAAAGTGACCAGTAGTTGTTTTTGAAAGTCCATTTTCACCTCACTCATCAGACTTGCCTTTTGTTTGAGGTCTCTGAAGATTGAGACACCGCAAATGAAAATGACAGAAACGCAAGATCCCTGGAAAGAAAATCACTTCGTATTCAGCCTAGGTACCGAGGACAACAGTACAATAATAGCATCGAAGCCAGCCAGAGAGAACACGCTCTTCAGATTCCACTTCTGCTCTCCATTCTCGTCTTTATACCAATACGCCAACGCGGCAAATGCAATCTCATCGATGTTCATTGAGTAGTGTTCCAGAACTGTTGCTCTGAAAAGAGAAAAGATTGGTATCGATAAGAACTGGCATGTGAATATTTACTTAAACGGCGCGATCTTCTTTGTAGTTCCCTCCATTCCAAAGTAAACGAGAGAGAACCAAATGAGGAAGAACACTGGACACGGAGACAGAATGTACATTAACTTGTAGCCGTTCATGTGGAATTCAGGTCTGAGATGAGATAATAAGAAATATTATTTTTTGTATCTGACTGTCTCACTTGCAAACTATCAAGTATCTGTAGACAAAGTGACATGCCAAAAGGGAAATGCAAAGGGCGAAAGTGCCGCAGTAGAGAGCTGGGAATGATGGTAACCTGATAATTTGATAACTGATTCTGTGAACTCACCAACTAAAAACTGTCCGAGTGCAACATTGTGTCGTATCCGACTATCAGCCATTATCGCGAAGACGGGCGCCTCGGTGTACATTATCTGAAGGAAGGACTACGGTAGGTTTACTCGTAAGTGTTTGCGTATACCGGTTGCACAACCAATTCCGTCCATGTGAACATCACTGAATAGATGGCAAAAATGGCCATCAAGTAGCGATAGGTTCCGAATTTGTCACTTGCTTTCTTCCAAATGAGCAAAAGAAGAGTGAGATTGGTGAGTTGGGCCAGTACGAGACCAATGTTCTGACTGACATGCAGGGAATATATCAGAGAAAGTTTCGGATGAGACATTCGGACCAGTCGCCTCGATTTGGTCGATCGAGTAGAATTTCCGAGTGAGCTAAATACTTAGAAATAGAGCACAGGCTCAGGTGGACTTGGAGAGTCAGAGAAAGAAAGAAATGATTCTGGTGTATGTTATTACCAGTGTGTTGTAATGCTAATATAGCGGGTTTTTGTATTTGTTTTGGTCGTGGGCGAGTCAGATTCTTGGCACGATTCATTGTGATGTACGTCTACAATTTCCTGTCTACTGGAGCCATGTTTTGATAGAAATTAGTTCTCTGTGTGTATAGGTTACCCGTAGTTTATGGCCAGACCACCGTATAAAGTCAGTTGTAGTTTCCGCGAGATGATTTGTCGTAATCCTTAAAAATTGATATTTTTGTAAATTTATTCAAATTCATTGCAAATGTAAATTCAACAATCGAAACAGCAAGTCGACCATCCAAAACCTTCTACGCTTTTACCAAAACCACTACATCATCTCTCAAAAATCGCTTCGAAGTTTGGATTTTGTGAGCAAAAAGAAACAGGAACATGACAACCAAGGCGATGAGAGAGAAGGTGAACAATCCTGAAAACTATCATTTGTCGGAACACGAATAGACTCAAAAGTATACCTCTAAAGTATAGAAAATGCACGAAAGTGGTCATATAGATGCCGAACCAAACAGGCGGGTCCAGAATGGAAAACGGGATGGAGACGGTCATGAGGAGGAGGACCAGGGTGAGGTAGTCTGGAAAGTGAGAGAGTTTTGAACCAAAAATGATAATGAATAGATTCGCCTACCATAGCCTTTTGAATGTTCTGTGAAATCTGGAAAATTATAGGAGAAAATGATCTCGAAAACGGTCAGAGAAATGGCCGGAATGAAGAAGTGAGCGTTATTTCGAAGTGTTGTTGGAAAGCTTTGCACGGTTTTGAAGTCCATTAATTCTGAGAGAGTGAAAATTGATAAAAAGATCGATAGTTATATAAAAATGAAAAGGCGAAAAGATCAAATGATGATATTTATCAAAACGAAGTTTGAAATGATAAAAACGGAATTTCTTAGTCAAACATACAGATACTGAATGTGTGACTTGTGTAACTTGACATTTATCTCAATAACTGTAAGAGATATCCAAAAACAGTCAATTAAGAAATTGTAGCCTTTAAAATTTTACGTATTTCTGCAGTTGATCATTTCTTGGTATCTCTTGCCGTTATTGATATATTCGTCAAAAGAACTATGCATACCTTTTTTGGCAGTTTCAGTTGAGCGGAAGAGAGGGAAGCAGAAAACATTGATCACGCAGTTTTTTTTTATATTTGAATTGGATTTTCTATTCCGATTTGTATGGATTGAATTCAAAATAGAAAATTGACTAGGCTTTCGAAAAGGCATACAATGAATTCTGCCGAGAAGCATAGTTAAAAGGTGACAAAAAGTGGGACGAATTGGAAGAAAACTATATGCTTGTACCGGAGAAATGTTCATATCGATGAATGATGACAATATCACGCCCAGTCGACACGATTCTTGTTATCAGTTGCAGTCTGCGAGCAGACGGATCATTCGATGACATTTAGTTGATAAAACAATTATTTATTCGGACAAAACAAGATCAGTTTACCGAGATGAATACAATTAATCATCATCAGCAGCGCAGTAGTTGGTCGAGTCACACGAAATCACCTCGCAAATATAGAAATCAGTGTCGGATTTTGAGGTATTCTCCCAAAAAGCCGACGAGGAACTTGAGCGCTGAACATTGACCCCGACAGTTTTGGTGGATGCCGCGACAGGAAACTGAGCGTTCCAGTTGTTCCAGTTTGATTGGAGCTGGAAAGAGAACAGAGATCATTCTAGTCAGTGCTGCTGTCCCAACAAACCTGGAGAGTGGGCTGTCCGACGGGCTGCTCCCAGAACCAGTTACCAGCCGAATAGGACAGTCCGATGAGGTACGTATAGGGTTTCGGGAAATTGGAATCGCCGACCACGTTCAGCACATAGTCATGTTTCGTTTGAGAGTATTCATTGACCAAATACGCGTTGTTCCAGTAGTTTCTGCATGACAACTTGGCAGCGGTCCACGTGGCTTGGATAGCCACAGGGATCAAACAGACTCCGTAACGGAACGAGTTCTGATTCGAGAAACTCTGTCTGACCTGATACCAACCGTTCGGGCAGTAGCAATTGACCTGGAGCATGCAATTGCGAAGCTCCAAGACCAGGTTGCCTTTGCTTGTGAAACTGTATCCGGGAGTGGCAATTTTGCCGAGTTCTTCCAAGAACGAATCGTCGTTGTCCTGTTCATAGGCTACTGTTGCAATGCTGATATCCGATTGCTTGAGTCTCTGGGACATTGGAAGAGGATCAAGTGTGCCGGTGCCTCTGTAAGAAGGGTTCAGATGTTTGTCATTAACAGAGATTATCTTTCACTCACTTGTAACTCGATGCATAAACAATGACCAACTTCCGATAGTGGGCCCGATCAGTGTTGAAACTCTGCTTCGTCAACAGTTCCTCAGCCGCATCCAGTCCGGTTGCCAAATAGGAAACTGATGCATCGGACACTTTGTTTAGAGTTGCATAGACCGTGGTGGTAAGGTTCTCCAAAGACGTAAACTGATTCAAGTCGGCAGCTACAGTAGCTGCACTATTATAGGTCACAAGGCCAACTCGAGTGGTTCTTGGTTGTGTAGCATTGATTCCGAGTTGGAGACCGTCCACAAAAATAGAAGCGATATTAGCAGACACGGCGGCCAATCCTCGATTAGTCATTCCCTGCGAATTGTCCACCACAATCACAATGTCCAGCCACAGTTTCGTGAGATCCTCTCCGCAAAGTCTTTCCGTGTAGCTGCTGTTGTTGCCTCCATTATCGTTGCAATCCCTCACCAACGGAGTCCCAAAGCACGCTGAAAATGGAGATTTGCCCTGAACCTCAACTGCTTGTTATCACTTACCAAACGCGCCGAGAGACAGAATCAGGAAGACTGTTTTCAGGGACATTTCGAGTTGCCTGCCCCTCTTCGCTGCACTGCTTTTTTATACGGAGCATCTGTGCCTCTTATCAGCACTCACTGATAACATGTTCATAATTCATTAGTGAAGAAGACGAGCGAAGGTTCTTCCTTCCGTCGTCTTTCGGCAAATTTGCACATTCCAATCGCCGATTCATCGGGTGGAAGATCATAGGGAATGCAGATAAAAGGGCGAAATTCCGGGATGGTCACATGCCTTCGAGAGGCACGCCCTAGAGAGTACGGTCACCGACTGAACTATGTTTTAGTCTTGTTCAACTTTCCGATCATAAATCGTGACTCGTAATTGATATGCTGATAAGAGACGGTAAAGAGGATGTCCTTCCAGACCGGTGATTGGCCAAATGTTGCCTTGTAAGACGTTTTCTCTTGCAAATTCTCAATTTCAATTTTAGTTTTTTTTATTTGAAGACCAATCTTTGTTAGTTGATAACAGTTTATTCATCTCATATATTTACAAATCATTTCACATCAGTGCATAGCATACATAGATATATCAAATCATCAGAATCTTCATCATTTTCCTTGCAATATCCGTATCTAATCATCATCAGCAGCGCAGTAGTTTGTCGAGTCACACGAAGCCACCTCGCAGACATAGTACTCCGCATCGGTCTTCTCAGTATTCTGCCATCCAGTCGACAAGGAACTCGAGAATTGAACATTGACACCGACGGTTTTGGTGGATGAAACGATAGGGAACTGAGCATTCCAGTCAGTCCAGCTTGATTGGAGCTGGAAAAAGAACAGAGACCATTCTAGTCAGTGCTGCTGCTCAAACAAACCTGAAGAGTGGGCTGTCCGACGGGCTGCTCCCAGAACCAGTTACCGGCCGAATAGGACAGTCCGATGAGGTAAGTATACGGCTGCTTGAAGGCAGTCTTGTTCTGCACCACTTGCAGCACATAGTCGTGTTTTGTTTGAGAGTACTCATTGACCAAGTACGCGTTGTTCCAGTAGTTTCTGCATGCCAATTTGGCAGCGGTCCACGTGGCTGAGATGGTGACTGGGATCATGCAGACTCCGTAACGGAACGAGCTTGGGTTCGCGAAGCTCTGTCTCATCTGATACCAACCGTTCGGGCAATAGCAATTGACCTGGAGCATGCATGTGTGAAGCTCTCCGATCAGTTCGTCCGTGCTTTTATAATTGAACCCAGGGGTCCCGATCTGAGCGAGTTTGTTCAAGAACGAATCATCGTCGTCCTGTCCATAGGCTATTGTTGCAATGGCAATGTCCGATTCCTTCAGTCTTCTGGACATTGGAAGTGGGTCGAGTGTGCCGGTGCCTCTGAAAAAGTTAATTGGATGCTAGAGAATTTTTTTTAGAACCAACTTATAATCAGAAGCGTAGACAATGACCAACTTGCGATAGTGGTCACGAGCAGTGTTGAAACTCTGCTTCGTCAACAGTTCCTCGGCCGCTTCCAGTCCGGTTTGGAGGTAGGAAAGCGATACATCGGACACTTTGTTTAGAGTTGCATAGACCGTCGTAGTAAGTTGATCCAGTGACTTGATTTGGTTCAAGTCGGCAGCTACAGTAGCTGCACTGTTATATGTCACAAGCCCAACTCGAGTGGTTCTTGGTTCTATGGAAGAGATTCCGAGTTGAAGACCGTCCTCAAAGATAGAAGCGATGTTAGCAGACACTGCGGCCAATCCTCGATTAGTCATTCCCTTCGAATTGTCCACCACGATCACAATGTCCAGCCACAGTTTCGTGAGATCCTCTCCACAAAGTCTATCGGTATAGGTGCCTCCTCCTCCCCCATTGTTGCAGTTTTCTCTTGTCACCGGACTTCCGGAGCACACTGAAAACACTATAGTATTGGAAATGTTACCTTTTCTCCACTTACCAAATGCGCCGATGACCACAACCAACAAGACACTTTTCAGAGACATTCTAGTTCTCGCTTCGTGCCAAGACAGCACTGCTTGTCCACTCTCCCCGCTCTTTTCTTTTATATGGAGCATCTATGTCCCTTATCAGTGCACTGATAACCCGCGCCAAGATTCGCAACTTGTTTGCGAAGGAAACGGACAGAGTTTCGTTTTCATTTGTACCAGATTACAAACAACGAATTCGCTGATTTGCAACTTTCCGTGGGCGATTCGTGGGCGGAAATGAGAGTGTGCAACTGGTTTCGGTTTCCGGAGCAAAGGACGTACAGTTGGCATTTGATAAATGATTACGGAGCAGATAGATGGGCGGGGAGAAAGAGAGTACCGTATCTGGTTTCCGGTGCAGTTGCTGCAGGTGAGAATGAGAATACCATATCTACATGTCACGTACACTCTCATTTGAATTAGGAAAGCACCGTCCTGAAAATGTATACGTTGGTACGGATTGGAAAAACCGTCTCGTACCAGGCACCACTCGTTGGGAAAATTGACCCTTCGTGAACACAAATTTTACAGTTTTTTGGGTCGTTTTAACCAGCTAGTGATTACGTCGGCGGTAGTTGAGAAGCCGCTCGAGACCTCGTCTCAACCACCAGGTTCCTTGAGTTTCTTAAGGATAGTGGACACCCTGGAGCGTCACTAAAGTTGGGTCAAGAACGGATATCATCATCAAGTACTCTTCGAACAAGTTTAATAACTGATCGACTTTATCTTTATCCCTCCACCTTTTGTAGCGTTTCTATTTTCTATTCCGAAATCTTGAAATGACAGTAACTTCCGACTTCTGACTTCTGAGCATAATCTCTTAAAAACCACTTCCGACTCTGCTCTCCTCTGAGTCTCGAAAACACTAATCCCCTCCCACGAAAGTCGTGGTCATTTGAACACTGATAACGAGTTGTCTTTAAGACCAACAACCCGAATCGTTATCAGTGATTTTCGTGAATGAAGTTTGCTCTGGTCACACTGCTGCTGGCAGTTGGTAATCTTTATTTATTGAGTTCTGTTTTAGAATTTCAAATTGTTTCCTTCCAGAATCCGCAATAGCTTGCAACAATTATGGAGATCGATTATGTGGAGAAGATCAATCGAAACTTTGGTTAGATATTGTGATAGTGATTGATACATCGGCATCAATGACAGATCATGGACTGAAAACGGTAAGGCTCAACTTCCAAGTGATGTAGGTACTGTAGCGAATTGCAGGTCGCCTCTGACATATCTTCCCTTTTCGTCAGCAATCTTCAACTTGGAATTCAAGCGAATCAACCTAGAACGACACGAGCTGGAATAGTGACTTATGATAAGAACGCTTCGGAAATCGCCAGCCTCGACAGCTTCAATTCTGTCCAAAACTTGAAACATTTTGTGACAAGTTCACTGAAAGAAGTCTCCGAATCTCGAGAGTCTTATCTGTTCACTGGATTGCAAGTTGCTCGAGACATGTTCCAGAGGGAAAGTTTCAATACAGCGAGGGACCATTATAGGAAGCTGATTATTGTGTATGCGGCGAGTTATGAGTGCGTTAACAAGCATTGAGAGCGCTTAACCGAGATAACATTCCAGTGACTCAATGGATCCCGTCCCGTTATCGATACGATTGAAGCAGGATGGAATAGCCATTGCTACAGTATCCTGGGCGGCGAAAGATGATAAGATCCTGGATAAAAGGCTATCCGAGATTGCTTCCCCTGGATTTGGATTTAACAGACATCATGGTCCGGTGAGCGAGTTGAGGGTTGCGATGCTGCAAGGTAAGCAGTGCTTACTAAGCATTATAACACTGAAGAACCATATGCAACCGATTAAGTAAACTGTTACTGTCCCAACGGCTGGTTCCAAATGACCAGTGTTTCCAACTTCAAACTCGGTGTTTGTCTGATTCCTGTCACTCTTCCTGCCACGTGGACAGCAGCGAAGTTCTCTTGTAGAAACTACTGGAACAACGGGTACCTGGTCAACGAGCAGACACAGACGAAACACGACTTTGTGCAAGGCAACCTCGGATTTTTCTGAAGGCAGAGCTAAATTGTTTTGTTAAGGTCTCGTACGGAATAGTACTGCGTTCAAGCCACCGTACAATTACTTCATAGGATTGTCATATTCATCGGACAGTTGGTATTGGGAACAGCCTTCCGGACAGGCGCTAGTTGATGTAAATATTTCAAGATTTAAGATCTTAGAAACGCTGTTCTAATATTGTGATTTTCAGTTGAAAAACTGGAGCAATTGGTCAGCTGGTTTTCCAATAATATCATCCACCAAAACAGTCGCCGGATCCCAGGAAGGAGGATGGCAGAATGTGGACAAGAGCGAAACGATGTACTACGTTTGCGAAGTGGCGACGTGCGATTCGACGAATTATTGCGTGCCTGATGATGATTGATTCTTTTGATTTTTGCATTTTCTGGAATAAATATTTGCCTGGTACCATGGACACACATACTGCACAGCGGTCTCAATCGCACTCCAGCTTAACCATTGTACTTAGGATACTTAGGATACTTAGGATACTTAGTCGATCCGTTCTTCGCCTATGGCGCGGATCACATATTGCCGTTTTTTCGATCCTTTGCTGTTTGGGACCACGGTGTTTGGGAATCACCGCTTTCAGCCATTACTGACTTGAGGACGTCAGTCCATCTTTTCGGGGGACTTACTCTGGATCTTGGGAATCCACTCCACTAGCAGTGTCGTCCACCGATCGTCCCTCCTTCTTGCCACGTGTCCGGCCCATCCAAACTTCCGCGTTCAGATGTGGATGAGTGGATCCCGAAGTCGTCGGGAACATAAATTGGTTGCTTTTTTCTCTTGGCTGAGTATTCAACGGAAACACGTTAAAGCGGGTTGCATTGAAAATTTGAGTAAGGTGAAGCGTGTTTCGTTGAATACTCAGCCAAGCAGCCAATTTTTTCCACTGGAGCGTGATCGAAACCGATGTGCAGTTTGTGTCTCCGTGCGGTACTGGGTGGCTTATTAGAATTTAAATAATTTCGAATTGCGAAACTCAATTTGGCAACGTTGTGAAATGTTACATTGCGAGTTGCTCATCACTGCGCATCCAAGATCACGAGTTGGTGCACTGACCTGCTAAATATATACAACGAAATTTTGAAATATTTCCTGCTACGTGGCATATGAGTAAAGTCGGTTTTCTTTGAATGATGTCACCACTTCAGTCTCAATGTTTATCTATTTTTCAAATGCTGACAGTTGCTCTTAGGCATTTCGAACGGGTCTCGACACGAAAATAAGCAATTGCCATGGGAGTGTAAAATCTTGTAGGGACGTGATGCAGATTACTTGAAAAGCAGCAGTTTGAGCAGCAAACGGAAAAGATGGCTAACAGAGGGAGTCCAAAGTTTTCTTTCCGTATTCTAAAAAAAGAAATCATATTAAAATGAGCGAACTCACATCACATTCTCTCTCCCTCCTAACCACTCAACCCCTCTTCCCCTTTGATGAGCACAGCACATCTTGGGCGTCACCCCGTCCATAATAATCCCGTGTATGAGAACTCCTTCCGTCGCACACTCTTCCTTCCATTTCACAATGTTTCTTTCGGATTTCACTGATAACCGAGTTTGTATAAAAGGAAGGCAGTCTATCACTGAATCGCATCAGCCATGAGTTCTCCTCTCTGCTTGCTCGTCTCTGCCCTTCTTCTCGTCTTCGCCAATTTTGCCATCGGAGCTCCGACTGTAATATTGGCGAATGGAAATGGAACGGACCCGTATTTGGATCGAGATTGTGGAGCAACGTTGAAGAACATGTGGCTGGAGATTGTGTTTGTGGTGGACAACTCGAAGGGAATGACTTCCGAGGCGCTGAGTGTGATCGCTTCGAATATGATGGCTGTGATGGACGGGGGAATCACGATTGGACTGGATTCCAGCAATCCGAGGACTACTCGAGTCGGAATCGTTCTTTATAATAAGGATGCCACCATTGTAAGTTAGACAAAATCGTGAATCGTCCCTAGAGAAAAGATCCTGATACCAAATAGCATTTAGGTCGCCAACCTGGACGCCTTCTCCTCCTACAACGACTTCGTCAACTCAATCTTCTCAAACATGGGTTCAGTTGCCAACGTCGACGAGTCGTACATATCCCAAGGTCTGGCAGCTGCCGAACAAGTTCTTCAGGATGGAAGTCGAGACGATAGAGCATTAGTGAAACAGGTCATTGTGCTGTATGCCTCTACCTATGAGTAAGTTCTGGAAAGTATCAGTTTCCTCTAGAAAATACGTTGTTTCAGTGGAAACGGAAACTATGACCCTGTACCTGTTGCAAATCGCCTAAAAACCGACGACATCCAAATTGTCACCGTTGCTTTCGCTCAGAAAAACGAGGGTGCTCTTCTCAAGAACCTCCAGAAAATCGCTTCTCCCGGACTGAACTTCACCAACTCCGATGCCAAACTGCCGCTGAGTATTCAAAACGGCCTTCTGCAAGTCAACTGCTTCTGCCCGAACGGCTGGCGACAGTACCAACAAGACTTTGCCAATATCGGATCCAAGAAGTTTGGAATCTGCATCAAGCCTCTGGAACTGTCCGGAAACTGGGTCGGAGGGAAAATGGCGTGCAATGGACAGTGGAAGAACGGATACTTGGTGAATGAGTATACACAACACAAACATGACTTTGTGCTGAATGTCGTGAAGAGCAATCCGACTTTCTCTGCACCATATGCCTACTTCATCGGACTGTCGTACTACAGCAACAACTGGTACTGGGAGCAGCCGTTTGGAAACTCGGGCAGACCGGTTAGTTTTTAGATAGCCACGATGCAGAAATTCTCAAAATAAGACAAAGATACGTTTCCAGTTCACAACCGGCTCTTGGACCAACTGGAATCCGGGTTTCCCACTGATTGACTCGACAAGAATGGTCGGCATGGCTCACGGATTCAACCAATCCGCGCTGACGACTGGGTGGGAAAACGTGGCAAGAAACTCGCTGCAGTTTGCAGTTTGCGAAGTGATTTCTTGTGATACCGACAATTATTGCCAGAATGTGGATTAAACTGTATAGAAACAATGCTCTTTATAATTCACAATAAACTTTCTCTTTGTCCGTTTTCTTCAATTGTTCCGCGTCTTCCTTCTCCTTCTTTTTCAACATTGCTCGCCGATTCTTGAACCAAAGTTTGATCTGGAAATTGAACGTATCAATCATAACTTATCGGAAAATAATAGATAAAAAACCTGATTAACATTAAGTCCCAGTTCCTCTGCTATTTTCTCTCTCTCGACGGTTCCTGGAGAGTTGTTCGTGTTGAAATACCTTTTCAGAACCGTCAGCTCTGTCTTTTTATACTGATGACGTTCTCTGAAAATATATGAATTCTTCGATTAGGGAGGACGGAATGAAACCGAACCTTCTTGTCGGGAGTGGCTCCCAGCATTCCGGCGAATGCAGTTTTTGAGCAGCATATTCATCATTTTTTGGCATTCCTGACAATGGAAAATTTTGGAAACCGAGGACTTTTGGATTTTGAGTCTGAGGCAGAATCGGCTGAATCTGGCTGAAATCTGCATTCACATTCACATTCACATTCATAGGAACGCAATAGCCCCATGGAACAGCTTCGGCAGGATAGTAACAGTAATATGGATTCCGATACTGCATCGGATGCTGCTGTTGGTTCCACATTTTTTCTTGAGGAGCCCTGGGGAAATTGCGATTCTCATTGACTTTGGGGGCAGAATACGGTTGATTGATGGGTTGGGGATAGCCATATGAAGAGTTGGAGGTAGAGGGGAACATTGGAATAAGATCAACTGGCTATGAGAATGGAGAGTTGGAACGATCTCTGTCTGCACATCCCCGGTCATAAGACTCCGCCCATTTCTAGCAAATCTGGACAGTCCGTCCGGAAGAGCGGGGCGGGTGTGAATCTTCAAAGAGATGGAATATTAGAAGATGTGCAGTTTGACAGGTAGTTTCCACCTCTTACTGACACCTGTGCAAGTCGTAAACTAGGTGAGAATGGTATACTCGCCGTGGAACTATGGAAGACAAACCCACTTTTTTCAAAATTCTACAGTACTGGAAGAAATTCGATTTGCCCACGCAAAACTGCTCTCTATAAACCACGATTACTAGTAGCGTTTTGATATCGAAAATTTACAGTCGAAAATGGGAGATAAAAGTCCAGGAGAAATGTAAAATTTTGAGACAATTCTATTGATTATTTAGCATGCACTTGGAAAATAATGATTCATTTTCAAAAATTTCAAAGCCGCAACAATTAGGCAACACTAGTATCACAGTAGTTATCCACGTCGCAAGCTCTGGTCTCACAAGCAAAATAGGCATAGTCCAGCACTCGATTCGCGTTTTCCCATCTGGAACCATCCGATGTCTCGACGTTCATCACAACCACTTTATTGTTATCAGCGACGGGGAATCCCGCATTCCAGTAGGTAAAGTCGGCCTGAAACGGAAGCTTTTGCTCTTCGGAACAGTTCTTTTCAGTTTACCACGTTGCCGTTCAGTCCCAGAGTCGATTCCCATGTCCAGGCGTTGTTGTAGTAGGCAAGACCGATGTGGTAGCGATATGGATGGGAAGGTTGTCCGTGGGCTTTGATGACTTCTGAATGTTGATTGGGTTATTGAAAATCGGGTTTGGAATCAAGCAACGTACCATAAGAAAAGTTATGTTTCTCGACGGAATACTCGTTGAGAAGATACGAGTATCGATTGACATCATAACACTGTCTCATGGCATGCACCCAGAGAAGTTGCTGGCTTGATGGATAGATGCAAACTGCGTACTTTTTCGAGGTGAAGTCTCCATAAGTATCCCTATACTGAACCCAACCTCCAGAAGGGCAGAAGCAGTTGACAGCCAGCAACGCATTCTGAATCTCTCCCTTTAGATCTGCATCAGCGATGTTAAAATCAAACGGCAAGGTAGCGTAGGTGGAGAGTAAGGCGTTCAAGGTGTCATCGTCATTCATAGCGACAGTGATGATTTGAACCTTCTTCTCCTTCAGATTGTTGGCTTCTGTCAGAGGACTGAATCCAAAGTTTTTGGTGTACTTAACGATGTTAGTGTAGAGAATCACGACCTTTTGGAACTGTTTCCTGCTGTCCAAATGCCATCGGTCAAAGAGAGCGGAGGCTTCGGAGAACCCGGCAGCCAAATCACTCAGTTCTTCAGAAGAAACCTGGCTCAAAGTGCTGGTGACTGTGCTGGAGAAGTCGTCGTAAGAGGTGAAGGTGTTTAAGCCAGCGACCTAAAGAATCAACATTCAGAGCTTCCCATGAACTTTTAACTCACCACAGTAGCCTCCCGATTGTAAGTAATCAGGCCGACACGAGTAGTTTGATGCCACGATCGTAATCCGATTGTGACTCCTTCCAGGACCGATTTCATGTTGGCAGAGACCTTGGCAAGTCCCTCATTGGTCATTCCAGCAGAGTTGTCAACCACGAAGACAATATCCAGCCAGAGTTTCTCAAACGACGAGCCGCATTCTCTTTCGGAATGTTCGGAGGTTGTGTTGCTGTCCAATTGGAAGGACAGAACGAAGCAAGTTGCGAGGATCGGGAGAACGGAGAATATCAGAAGAGTCTTCATAATATTTCCTGACACTTTCATATGGTTCTGTCAGGTTTTATACGGAAAAAAGTTATTATCAGTTTGACGCTTGACGCATTAGGAGTCTGAAAAATCATCAAGTTGTGTCGAGTTCAGCCCGACTAATATGATGGTGTGCTCTCCTGATTCGAGTTCGGACGGTTATCGAGAACTCATTTATCATCAGTCATCATTTCTGTCTTGTATCAGTGTCGATTCGTTGTCTTTCAACTGTAAAATACGCATTTTGTCCATAGTCTTTGACCAAAAAGGGAAAGGAATCTACCAGTTCAAACAGTTTCAGTATTCCAAAGTATACCGTTCTCACCTCTTTTCCAAGAAACTATACATCTTATCCAATTTTCAGATCTAGGCAGAGTATAACCTTCAATTACGACCCGTATACTCTGGGTGCGAGTTGGGGTGTCTCAAGTGGAGCGACACCCTGTTCGCTGGGCTAAACAGGTATGTACATGTAGGTGAAATAAACTGTTGGTACGTACCATAACTCAGTCCAACTCGTTCCAATGGTGCCGTTATCATCCTACTTCTCTTACTTCCATTCAACAAGTATCTTCGACAGTATTTTTCAAACTTTTTTTCAATCAAGTTAAGACATAAACTATGCGCAATTATTGGCACATTTAATGCAATCATTGACCCATTTCAATTGGAAATTCGCTTCTCGTTGGTAGATGTAGTAGATGTCTGTGACATAAACGGCAAGCTGAACATCGAATAGGAGATGCATAAAGATATCAATAGATTCGATTCCCTGAAATGATTTTCATACGGTGGAATTGTGAAAAATGGCGAATTGAATTGTGTTTTGAGCACTGCAGTGCGTAAGTTTTTACCTACCGTAAAAATGGATTGACATATAGAAAATAGGGAAGCATAACCAGGAGCATAAACAACAAAAAAGAGTATTTTCATGTAATTGATGTCTCGAGTCATGAAAGCGTTCAAAGAAAACAGAGCATAGCTCAGGAAAGCAGCAATGTAGACAACGATCACAATTTGA
>LR570554.1:33801-45003 GCA_900536345.3 Caenorhabditis sp. 39 LS-2015 | reverse complement strand
ACGTCAACCACTGCCCTTCCGAGAAAGGTGGCAGGCGAGAAGAATAGGTGGAAGGAGCAGGAGGCGTGTTTTGAGAGAGTTGCAATTACAGAAATAGAAAAAAGAAGGAGGCGAGAAGGAAGGGTGGAGCAGTGGGTCGAGAGATTAGCAGTGCTCATTTGAGACGGCAGATTCGCCCGGAGAGACGGAGATATCTCTTCGCTCTGCACCCCGCTTCCGCTCTCATTTAGCTCTTGCACTTTTAAAAAGTTCTTCTCCGAAACCAAATGCAGAACCGCATAAGAAAAAAAGCGGAAAACTTTTGGAATGAGAAAAAGAAAAACCCGTGCAGAGAGCGAGTATGCTGATAAGCCTCGATTGCCACAAGCGCATTCGCTTTCTTCTCTCAAAATAAGCCATTGGGCGATGAGTGGCAGAGAAAAAGAAAAGGAAAAGGAAATGGAAAAAGAGAAGAAAGGAAAGAACAAAAAATGCTGTGGAGGGAGAGGGAAATGTTTGGCAGCAGCAGCAGCAGTGAAGTTCGGTTCGGGAAAAGTGAATTGGTTAAGGCTAAGAATAATAGACTGCGCAAGTGATTGAACTGTTGCGCGAGACAGACGGGTCTTTACAATACTAATACGTCGATTAGATCGCATTTCGTAACAATGCAACGAAAGAAAATGAAAGAACACCACACAGAGTGTGGTCGGCCTGCGTTGGGACAAGAGAGCATGTGGAGAGAGGAGAGATAGTCGAGTGGAGGGAGGGCCGGAACATGAGCGTAAATAAGTGCACTGTTCACGTCCGAACGCCAACCGCAACGCGGCCGCTCGCATTCAAAAGGCTAGAAAGCTAGGCTGGCCCTGTATATTATCAAAACATTCTCATGCTTTTCCTTTTTTTGATTTCTTTGCGCGCAGACCAGTATGTTCTAAGCATTCCTATTTGTTTTGGGAATTTAACCTAGAACCTATTCTAATTGTAAGAAACAAAACACGAAACTGAAGCTGAAGTAACAAGAGGAGAAATTTTTTTGACAATCAAATAATCAAATAATAATCGCTATGGTTATGGTTATCATTTCTCAATTTCTCAATAGTTCCGTCTATTTTATACCCGCTTTTGCTCATTCTAAATGGAAAACCGAGAAACTGTGCTCACGCCCCCCCCCCTTCCTCCCTAAAACATTTACAAGCTAGGCGTTGGCCAGGTTTTTCGGAACATTTCGCAATATTAATTTCATAAAAATATTGTGAAATGTTAAATGTTCTTTCCGTCTCAATGCGAGACAATGTATTTGCCAGACTAAATTTGTACGCAGCAGGCAGACAGCGGGGGGAAAGGAATAACAGCGCAGTCCAACCATTTGTCTCGTTTTTTGGCAAAAACAAGAGACGGTTCGGGACTGTCCATCGATGTTTTTCCCTTCCTCTCAGAGTCCCAGAGCCGTCGTCTCCTCGGTTGACAACAGCTCGACCCATTCGAGAGGAAGGAGAAATAATGAAAGATTCGGCCAACTCTTTCTTCTTTTATACAAGACTACCCCGTGCATAATGTCATTTGGGACGGTCCAGGATGCGAGAAATAGTACGCAAAAACAATAGCACGCAGACTTTGACTCCGCCCATTTCAACCCTGAATTTTCTTTTTTTTTGTTGAAAAATTATTACACTAAATCCAACTTTTTCGGGATTTTTTGAAAATCATCGTAGAGAAAAAGCAAGCACAGATTTGGAATCCTCATTGGATTTCGAATGGAATGAGACTAAACTTGATTAACTACCAGCTAATTTGGATTTGTTAAGATTTTAGCCCTCAAAAAACTGTCAAAAAACTAAGACCCTTTGGCGATTTGCTTAATATCCATTCAATGAACCATATCTAGCAGAGAAAAGCAAGCAGGTGTGCGAAATGTGAGAATTTCTCGGAACACTGCCTTCTGTCCACAAGCATCAGATATGGACCAGTTGGCGCATGACTCATTTCACAGTTTGAAGAGTTGATACCACCAGAAACTTGATTTCCGATGAGTCAACGAGGAAAAAACTCAAAGAGGAACATGAAAACTCACATGGTACACTGGCTCAAGTGACATGTCAACTTAGATCCAGTTTTTTTTTTTAGAAAACATGATAATTAGCCATCTAAGAAACAAAAAAGCGAGATATAACATGGCATGACCCTTAAACTCACAAAGGTTACACTTGCCGCCGCCCGAAAAATCGATACGCGCGTTCGCACGTTCACTCAGTAGGTATTTCCTTGTTAAACACCAAAAACAACACTGGCAGTCCTTTTTGCATTTTGTACATTGTGAATTGACGGAAAAACATTGCAAACTCAAAATTTCCGGTACAAAATTGTGATTTCCGTGTTAGAGTCAGAGTAAAAATACAAGCTACAGCTCCAAAACCTTTTTTCAGGAAAGGTAGGTAGAAATGAGTCAAGGGGGACTTCCAATCGACTGAAATAACACAATGAGTGATTTTTTGAGAGAGAGGGCGGTACACCCTATCGATGACTCATTTCACACAGTGTTCAGTGAGTGGGCGGCACCGTTTGTCACGTCGAACAACTTCCATAGAAGGAAATGTTTGGTGATAGGCGGAAGGATATTAACTTGAAGATGGTTGCGTTAATTTTCAGGCGGTTTGGGGAAATTTTGACCGAATTGGATGTTCTTCTACCAACGTTTCGGCAGTATTTGCTAAAACAAGGGAAAGATGTGAACAAAATTGAACCCTGAACTCATAAAATGATGAAAAAACCAACAAAGCCATTGCTCCACACCTTAAAAATCAAAACAAAAGCTGATTGTAGTTAAGTTAGCCAGTGCTGAACAACAATCCGATGGGAAAACTACTAAAGATTAGTCAGCAAGTACTGAGAACTGACTTAATTCCCAGAAATGCACTCCAGGAAATGTCGAGAAAAAATTGAAGATACTACACTACATGTTAGAGAATTATCAAACCGTGAAACATTTTTTATGCATCAAAGCGTTAATGCGACCGACTAGTGGAAACTTAGATATACATATATGTACTAGAATTATGAAAAGAAATGGGAATTAAGAATTAAGAATTGTGATTTGAACTGAAATTGGGAATCGAAAGGGGGTTGAAAGTGGTTGAAGACCTGAAGATTGACATCTAATGCATACCTAAGGAAGATTTTCTTTGGTTTCATTGTTTTTTAACACAGAAAACACAAAAATTGTGCGTGCATTTGTTCCTTATCAACTGTGACTTCTTCCTTTCCATCTTCAACTCTCCATTTCTTCTTCCTATTCGCACCAAACACAACCCTGATCATTGCCATCTTCCTCTTTTCAATAATTGTTCTTATCGCGTCGCTCATCTGCATTTCTCCGTATTTACACTCCAACCGACGCGCATTTACACCGCAACCCTCTCCTCGCGTGGCCTTGCTGCCCGGTCCTAGGCCACCAGCACGCGTTGCGGCTGCGTCGCGTGCGTTTAACTGCTAAGTCAAACGACGGCGAGTTTTGTGTTGTTTTTGATGGCTTTTTGCAAACTTTTTCTCAATTTTTTGATGAAAATCAAATGAGCAACTAATTACCTTTAATTATTTTCGGTTTTTTCAGGATGTTTTATGCCGACTTCGTGTTATCGAAGAAGGGACCTCTCTCCAAGGTTTGGCTAGCCGCTCATTGGGAGAAGAAACTGACAAAGGTTCAAATCTTCGAGACAAATGTTGATGAAGCCGTCGATGAAATTATGCGACCATCGGTAAGTGTTTTCCAAATTTTTTAAAAGATATTTTGCTTTTTTAAAATTTTTGAACAAAAAATCGTTTTTTTTTAGCAAAAACTGGCCCTACGTACCACTGGACACTTGCTTCTTGGAATCTGCAGAGTGTTCTCGAGAAAAACCAAGTACCTACTTTCCGATACTAACGAAGCCTTCCTGAAGATCAAACTCGCCTTCCGCAATGGAGCTCTCGACGAGCCGAACCCAGTCATCAAGAATTTCTCCATTCAAGACGTGAGTTCTTCTTTTTTCTTTTTCTTTTTTTCTTCACAGTAGAATCGACGACGCTGATGCTTTGGGACAAGGAGGCAAGCGGATCCCATTGAATTCCGTTTGATAATGGAATGAAGTGAAGCACAAAGAACCCATTCGTTTGTCAAAAGCATTCAGCGTCGAAAATTCCATAGGTGCCTTTGATCAATTTCTAAACCCAAGCTGTCATTTGAATAGTCTTTTGTGTTTTTCAAATAGCATCTTTCCGCCAGTTCCCCCCCATCGGCTCGTTCTTGTCAAACCATTCCATTCTCGCTTGAAGCCGTCGCCAGTTTAGTTCTTCTCCCGGGTACTGCTGCCTAGGATTCCTTTAACTTCTTGTTTTTTGTTTCAATTTATTTTGTTTATTTTGATTGAGTTAGTCAGTTTTTCTTTTTTGATAATATTAAAAGCAATCTAAAATTAAGAAAAAGGCAAAATCAAAGTATATCAGACCCGAAAGTTTTAGACGATGTTATTTACAATTTTCCAATTTATGACCGTACTTGATTCTGAAACTTGTTTTTAAAATTAATTTAAGTCACGTTTGAACCATAGCAAAAAAAAGAAAACAAAACCCGCTTTGTAGACACATCTATTTTCAATTTAAAGTCAGAAGGTTATTTCAGTTATGACAGGGCAATTTACGAGAATCTGTTTTTAACACTCAAAATGTTTAGATATTAGAGACACATAGATCCAAATACACTACACATATCCATCCTAATGATGTATTTTTAGATCTATGGAGAGTTTGGCGACAACATTCTCCCAGAATTCGACGACGAGGAGCTCAACCATGCGCCAATCTGTCAGAGTCGTATCGACGACATCACACTCAAAGAGGATATCCCACAGAAATTTGATTTCAACTACGGAACCACAAGTGGCAATCTAGAGGTGAAAACAGAGCTTAAAAGTGTTCACCTATTGTTAATTTTTAGGACGATGACTTTGGAGAGATCGCTGCTGGTGTGGGACCAGAAGACTACCAGCGTATGATTGATGACTGCAACAGAATCGAATTGGAGGAGATGAACACTGATACGGCGAACAACACTAACAATCTTCTTGGACGTGAACGCGAAGCGACTCCATTCCTCAGTGAGGCTCATGCTCCCGGAAATGCCATCTTTGGAGATGACGACTTCTCTGCAAATGACGACGTGGTCGATGAGGAAGATCACAACCATCAGTCCTCCTCTGGAATCGATTTCAGATCAGAGCCAGATATGATGATGGACTTTGATGACAATAACCACAACAATCACTTGACCCCAATTCGTTCCGAAACCCCGATGTCGGTTCGCCCGCCCAGTCCAGCTCTTTCAGTTGCTGCGTCAGTCGCCATGGAGCAAGACACTGTCGAGAATTTCTACGAACGTCAGGCGCAGAAAAGATTGGCTCAGAAAGAATTGAGTTTGAAGAAGCGACGAACGGATGAGGTGTTGATGATCCCTGGAAACGAAATGAAATTGAATATGAAAGATTTTGGGTAAGTAGTTAGGAACTTTCGGGGGATGGGGTGTGATTTTCTACAATCTAGTCTAGAATGACATACTGCGCCGCGTCATTCATCGCTGCAAGATCCTATACATAGTTGTGTTTTCCCTACATTTTGAGCTGGTTAATCAATAAGTTAATATTAATGACCCTTAAAAGCCGCAAGTTTAAATTCTCGTACCAACCCCTATGTTTCACTAATTTTTATGGATAGTGCTTGTCTAGAAACGGGTGTACGGGCATCGGTCACTCTCTTTTTGCCTCGTTCGTACACTGAAGAAAATCAATAACGGAGATCACCATCAGCTATGCTCAAAACGTAAAATTGTTGATCAGCAGTGCTAACAAGGGAACCTTTTATACGAAGGTTGGAATTTTGAAAAACGGACTTCACAGATCGATAGAGCATCGTTGAATTAGTATATTTGCGTTTTCAAAACCTGCTAAATATCATTTTGAATTATTGGATTTTTCCATTTTATAGTGTTTTTTGGTGAATTTAGAGCAAATTTAGTGAAAATGAACACTTTGACATGGTGGGACAGTGTCTCAAAATGATATTTAGCAGGTTTTGAAAACGGAAATGTACTAATTCAAGGATGCTCTTTCGATCTGCGAAGTCCGTTTTTCAAAATTCCAACCTTCGTATAAAAGGTTCCCTTGTAAGTAGTCAAAGAACGGATCTATCAAATGTTAACTGCTGAATGCCAATACCAGTTATTTAGAAATCCCAGCCATATGTTTTCAAATCATTTCTAAACCTGTCCCTAATCAAATGATGTCATCAGCTTCACCACCGTACTCTTGAACCCAGAAAATGACGTTCACAAAAGAAATCATTGTGTAATCTGACGTATCACAGAAAGACCATTTTGAGACTGTGTGACATCACATTTGACCAAAGATTTTGAGACTGAGACAAAGAATAACGTCATTTTCAACAAGATTTGATTTGACACTGATTCCTAGGATAGGGACCAGAATAACAAGAAATTGAAATATTTGAAAAGAAAATAACTTGATTTCTTTCAGAGACACCTTAACTCGTCTTGATCTGACTCCACCAACTGCTCACTTGATGAAGCTCAAGAGAGGTAGCATGGCAGACTTCTTGCACCACTACCCGGGAATGATCGGGTTCTCCAAGAATAAAGCATTCATCAGAGTAAGGATATTGCAGTTTTTTTTAAAGTTTATAATTTTTTTCTTTTAGAAGTACCAGAGTTGCTTGGTTGTCACTAAAAAGGAGAATCCAGAAGTTCAGGACGAGCACATCAAAAATGCTCTCGGACTTCGTGACATTGGAGAGGCCGAGATGCAGCAACAGCAACAGGAGATGAATATGCAGGCAACGGTACGTTGAGAATGAAAATAGACGCTGATTTTTGGATCTGGGAAATCAGATTTGAAAAATATGAGCTTTGGGATTTTATAAATTGGAATTAGCGCCGGTCATTGGCAACTGTAACGTTTTGCAACTTGTTAAACTGTTGTAACGAAGGTTTTAAAATTACAGTCAATTTGTAATTGAAAACCGACTCACAACATGCTACGGATGAAAATTGAAAAGTTGCGGAACGTCATGGTACCCGATAGTCACAATCAAGTAGTTTTTCTTTGTTTCCGATTTAAAGCCTATCCAAAATTATTGGTCCCTCAAAAATGTTCATATTTTATTTTCCCAGCTCACCTGACCCCCTAGTTAATGGATAGACCCTACCCATCTCACTCAATTAGTCTTCTTGTTTCGCAATCTTGCTCCAGTAACAAAAACTGTTACGTGATGTCCGCCGGTGCTTTTACAAACTCTATTGAACCAGCCGCGTGTCATCCGGCACCAACCTTACGTCACCCCGTCCCTAGGTCCCGGGGAAAGACACCGAAAAAGACAAGGTGTGATGTTACGGATGGTGTGATCGGACACGGACCTGCGCAATTATAGTTTTGGGTTGTGCACACACTGGGAGACACGCATTGCGCAATCCGACCCGTCTAGGTAAAACAATGGAAGCTTTGCACGCTTGAATAGGAATGGCTCATGGTTTACGAGTCCCGGACATTAGTCATAAAATTAGGCAATATGAGAATACATGGTGGTTTGATGCTGTTCAGGTCATGCTTACTCACCTGTTAAATCCGCTTGGGTAATATTTGAAAAATCATCTGAACTGGTCCCTAAAACAGTTCCATAGATCTCCCAAAATGTTAATAACCGTTTTCCATTCTCCGTATGTCTCGTTCTCGTGCATGCGGCATCTTGTTTGAAAGTGGGTGAAAAACGATTAAACACTTAATTGTATATGTCAATGTAGTACTTGAGTACCGGAACATATGTTCCTGGAGGCTCTTCTCCATATGGAAAAGAAGGACCCCTTCTCCTCTCGCCCGGCCACCAATTTGTTGCTGGTTACTACCTGGTTGGTTACTTACAACAACGATAGGATTATCGGCTCAAGAAAGGCAACGCGCGGGCGTACGTGTGTGTAGACTGTGTCAAGTGCAAGGTGGTGACACAGTTTTCGGCGGTCACCAACTTGACTACTGGTATGCTTGGGATCGAGATCCGATCCAATGGCGCGTTATAAAGCCGACCGTAATCTGCTTAGCACTTTGCATCAGATCAGCGAGAAGCATCTGCATCTGAAATCAACACGACCACGTCTTAAAAAAAATTGAAAAAAAAATTGAACGAAATATTGAATATAAAAATGAATACAGTATTTTAAAAAAATCTTTTTCAGGAAGACCCAGCGTTTGTCGATGACTTTGAGGAGATTGCTCCAATTGATTTGGACCACCTTGACATGCTGGATAATCAGCACCAACAGGACCTTGATGACTATCCAGAGGATGATTTTGCCCCTCAGAATGCCATGTCTCCATTTGCTCCAATGATCGATGAAGATGACATGTCCCCGAACGAGAAGCGCAGAAAGCTTCAGGTAATTATTGATACTCGACTAATCCGCCGACCCCCTATCATACCATCCCCACAGTTCTAAATTACAAAAACACACGCATTGGTTATGCATTACTCTTGGCGGTGTTAGTGCAAACATAACCGGTAACAAAAGAATGTGGTCCATGAGAATGTCCGACCCGGCGAGAACCTTCTTTTGTTGTTCGCCGCCATTCATTGTCGCTGTCGATGGTGGTGCCGAAAGAAATTGTCTCATTGATATGCAGTAAGAAACTGGGAGGACCCAACCAGGAAAAAAGGAAAAAAACAGTTGATTGATTGACCAGAAAACAATTTTTGAGAGAAACGAGTTGATCAAAATGAAATTCTTTATTGCAGGATGAAAAAGACGATCAGGAGGCCGATGAGGACAATCGGTGGTCGAAGAGAACTCACTCACTGCTTCTGACAATTTCAACCAAGTTGGCAAATGCGGAAGGCGGAACGGTAAGGATTTGATTTAAGATTATGAGATGCAAGACCTCACGCAAACTTTCATCTCATCATCGTGGCCATTGAATGCGTGGTGTTCTGTTCCCTTCCCTTTTTTGTAATCATAGGTGTTCATGTTCCCATCCATCACATCAACCATTGATGATGGCGCGCGCTTGGAGGGTTTTTTGTCGTCGAACAAGTGAACACACATGAATAAATTCAAATGTTCGGTCCCTCCCATCGAAAATCCCAACCCAAACTGAATCCTCCAACTGTTTCAATCTTGGTTTTCGGGAGGAAGAGAAGGACAGGAGAAGGGTGGATGGGGGGGGGGAGAAGAGAGGGCATCTCGTCGTGTGAAGTGTGAACATATGATGTGCGGTGAAGTGGACGCAATAGCACTACTGACAAGGACACATAACTGCCTATGAAGTAGGTACATAAGAAAGTGTCGTCGAATGTTGGAGGAGAAGGCTGCATGTTTCGAGAAGATTAGTGGTGGTAAGGTGGTCAAGAAGACCTCCCCTACTTGGAGAGTCCTCTCCAGTCGACGCGATCCGGAATGATAAATCCGCTTGAACTGTTTGAGTGTCGACGGTCGGAACAAGAAGGCCACTTCACCAGAAATTAGGTCGAAAATGACGTCCGGAAACTGGAAACTTTGACGGAGATCTTGAAACTGTATCTATGCAGTTTTAGTTCCGAAATTCAAGATCCAAATTTCAAAAGTCACGTCAAGTCCCTCGCGCTGCCCTAGATTTATTGCAACTTGAGAACACGGCATAGGTTAATTTGAACTCATGACCTTTTGAGATTGTTGACTCGGATGGACAGACACCATCGGAATCGGCACGGTGCCATTATAACCCTCCCTCTTGATGCCCTTTTTAGGCGTCTTCGAGGTCGCTCGCCTTCTGTTTCTCGAGTAGTCAAACCCCCGAACCTACTCACTCCAGCACAAGTACATGGTCTGTCTCCAAATTGTCTGTGTAGTAATTTGGAGATTGTTGCGGTTTGATCTGGTCCACTCACTCCAGAAAGGGCAGGGCAGGCATATAGTTTTTGTACAGTACTTGCCTCAAGAACTAATCGAATAGTCGGTCAGATATTAGTCACTAAGAGAAAGTCCCCAGAAAGGGAAATCCAGTGCCCAGTGAGTCAGTCGAGCCGTGCACAGGAACGCTGCACGCAATCGAACAGACGGTTTAGCATGGATCTCAAGTGTCGGAAAGAGATAAATTATGCTTTTGCGTAACACGAACATAATGTTAAGTATGTGTCACAACAGTCTGTCACCTAGCAGAACTGCCATATGTTGCCACTGTCCTTGCAACCGTGGCAAATCCTCACCTAAAAGTGTTGCGTTGTCAGCCAGTCCCCTTTTTCCTTCTGTCTAGAGTTTTGCATAGTAGCGGAGGATGGCAACGTTTCCGAAAACCGCCAAACTAACAAAGCTTCACCTCGACATCACTTAGCATATGCGCATTCCTAAGTGGTGCCTTCTACCTGAATGGGTACGATGATTATCTGAGTTACATGGAAAGATGAAAAATGGGAACTCCAGTGGAATAGAAGGTTAATATAAACGGAATAACTTTCAGATTGAAATTGAGGACTTGATGAAGAAGAACACGAGCCGTAAAATTGCCGCCTCAAAATTCTACTCCCTCCTTTGCCTCAAGAAGAATCAATGCGTAGATGTAGTTCAGAAGGAGCCCTATGGAGAGATCAAGATTCAAGCTGGTCCGAACATCAACGTGAACATGATCTAATTTGCATAATACTACACCCATCGCCCCCTCTCTCCTCTCGTTTTTCCTCATTTTACTCATTGCTTCTTTTCCTTTCCTTCTTTCCTCCACCCAACTATTTCTATCTATCTTTCTGCCTATCCCTATCCCCCTATCCTCCCTATCGTTTCGTCGTTTCTGCATATATTACAGAACAAGCTTCGTTCTCTTCCTCTTCCTCTCTTTCTCTCCACCCATCCTCCGTTTCCTCATCTTGTAGTTTACCGAAGTTTCACTTCTCCTCTACAGTTCCTTCGTCTCTCCTCCCACTCGTCGGAGGTTCGAAACAGTGCGCATGGCCCAGTGAGATTCGGGTGGGGAAACGAGAGTGAGAAAGGCGGCGAAGGTGTCTTGAGAGTAGCGGCATGACTCACCTTTCATTGCGCCGTTCACTCCTTACCGCATACATCTTGTTACCCCTTGCTCCTTTTCCTCACGGAGCCCTGACCATTGTACGAGTAGCTTGCTCTTTGTGCGCTCGTTAAACCATTACTCCTCCCTCTTTTGCATC
>LR570554.1:9107-23118 GCA_900536345.3 Caenorhabditis sp. 39 LS-2015 | reverse complement strand
CGTTTTTCGGTCTCATTTTTCTTTCATTTTCTTCTTGTCAGAACACAGATGAGTCGACGTCGTCGTCCGGAATGCGTCATAGGACAGCCATCTATTGTCATGAAATTCTTGTGGCGTCGGTGAAAATTGTGTTTCTTTTTTTTCAGGTTTGGTTTGCCTGGCCTGGACTGCATGACATGATAACAGACCGGGGACCATAAGGTGTGAATCGAAGACATTTGGTGAGCGATCGGCTCAATCAAACGCTCAATCGACCGTGTGTTAAGCGGACATATGTCATTAGCTAAATGCCGCAACGTCGCCGTGGAAGGGGTGTCATATTTGATTTGACTGACGGATTTTTAATTTAAGAGCAATGCAAGCATTCCATTACGGAAGCATGGTGTCTTCTGTCTGCTGTCTGCTTCCGCGGTGCCTTCTTTCGTCTTTCCTCTTCCTCTTAGTTTGTATTAATAAAAATAATAATTATAATTGTGGGTCTGCAATAATAATTACTAGTATGCTGTTGGACATACTTACATACATATAGCGCGAGAGATCAGTATGTCTGTTGACGGTACCTCGAGCAGTGCTTGAGAGCGCCTCAGTCGGCACTCCGAGGCCAGCTGCGTCCCATCTTTTCTTTTGCCGAGAGAAGAGGAGAAGCGCGGCTCTCTGGATGGCAGCTTACGGAATTATGCATTACTTGTCCAGTGATTATGAGCTGTGACGACGAGGATGTGGTCGGGGTCCTCCTGCGAGGGGTCCATTTCGCGCACTCTATTATTTTAGTGACAGATGACAAGGCGCCGCTCGCAAATGAGTCCATTGAGGGAGAGGCAGGCGACTGGGGGATTATCCGGTTGTAAGCTGCCGAGAAATTACAGTGTTCTTAAGGAGCATTGATGAGGTAAAAGGTCTTGCTCGGTGTTCCACCTTTCAACAAGGATTAGAGGTCTTTTAGAAAACGGCGGGTGGTAATTGGGAAAATATTCGGTTTTGCAGAGGGGATTTTACAGAATGACGACACTCGATCATGACCAGAAGGATTTTTATTGCAAGCTGTTCTTCTAAAAGTTTTTCTTTACACATTTCAATTTCAAAACTTCAATTCCAAAACGTCAAAGTCCACAGGAAGTAGTTATCAATCATTATCGCTCGCTGAGTTTTTGTTTTTGAACCAAACCTTAAAGCACTCCGTCATCAGCACCACTTGGCTTCGGATGCACTCTGAAGCACCCGTCACCATCAACTCAGCACTCATCTCGAAGAGACACAAAAGAAGCAAAAAGTGCGATTGTAAGAGAAGGAAACACAGCTGGAAGAGGAAGATCAACATGTGACTCGTTCGTCTCACGTTCCCACTTCCCCCTCAATGTGCCATTCCATTCGGTTTTTTCAACATTTTCCTTTCGTCCTTCCTCCCCTTTCTCCCACTTGTTTTGCATTTCATTTCATTTCATTTCATTTCATCTCATTTCAATTTTACTTTGATTTCCTTTCCTTTCCTTTCCTTTCCTTCTTCACTCCTCTTCTTTATTTTGTGCGTGCTCCTACCCCGTTTTCCTCCTATTTTGCCCTCTTTCTTCCGTCCCAAAACGGTCTATTGTTCTGTAATTAGGAGTTCGGTAAGATCTAAGAAGTTGATTCAAGCCGTGTAATGAGCCTATTCTTCGACACTTCCTCCTCCTCCCAACACACTTGCCAAACGTTCTGTTCCATGTGATCCCGAGATCTAATTGCCATAAAATTGCGTGGCGAGCGACTACTAGCGCATTTGAGCCCTAACACCTGGGGTTTAAGGGATTGGATCATCGTTAAAATGAATTGATTGCTTCACCAGCAAACTATTGTTGATGGGCTACCCTGACGCAACACTGATTATTACGCAACGAATTTGGAGACGAGTTGGGAGAGTAATGACCGTGGTGTGAATCGTTGGGTAACACAGGGGAAACAAGTGAGGAAGGAGGATGAGGGAGAGATTTGAACTTGGGGAGGGTATGGGAAGGGGAACTACGATGTTTTGGTTTGTTTTGTTTTGTTGAAGTGTTGTTTTGATTTGGGACACACAGGTGCAGGTGCAACAGATATCGAAACCACTTGGCATGGTTCCCAGAACATTGAAAAAAAACATTGGGATATACATAAAATTTTCGATTTGGGGGGTTTTATAAAATTCGGGAAAAAGGAGGGGGGGGGGGTTTCAGATAATTTTGTGGTAAATTTTTTCAGTGGAAAACGTCCCAAGACCAAAGTACAATTACAATTTCCACTATTTCGCAACTCTTGCCTTCCTCACATTGCTATTTCCAACCGATACCAATAAAAGTGTCCTTTTACGTGTTTCTTTTCAATTCCCAAACTGAAAAGTGTGATTCACCACTAGGAACAACACGACACCTTCCTCCCTCCTTTCCTTTCCAATTTGTCATCTGTTTCCGAGTTTCCGGGGGCCATGACGCCTTCTTATTCATAGAATTTCAAACAAAACGTTGTTTATATATATGAATGCTGTGCTTCTTCTTCTATTTTAGGAAACTTTTTCTGTTGTTGTTGAAAAATCTGAAATAAGCGACATTTTGGCATCGCATTGCGACCTTGTGGTTTGCATAAAGCGACTTTTTTCATTTTTCACACTAACAGATGTTCGGTGAGCAGAAATCAAAAGTCCCTGCTTTCTTTTTTCATTTTTCCCTTTTCCCTTATTTTGTGTGTTTTGTACGTCAAAATACGTAGTTATCTAATCTGATTGTGATGTAAAGATTATCCTTAATACTTATCTCTTATGATAAAATCCGCCATTTCCAGTATTTCCAGTGTTCAAAATGACTTGAAGACACATATTTTCGTGGTGGAAATCGTGATTTGAGATTGAAGGAGAAGAGTGTCGGGTTTCTAATTTATTCTATTTCAGTCTGTTCCCAGACCACTTCCAAACACGTTTTTAGTCGAAAATCCCAGGCTTTTAAAAGTTTTTGAACTCTTTCGCAACAGTTTTTTGGATGTTTAAAATTTCAAGTCTAGTTCCTATAGTCATCGCATCGCAATAATCTCCATGACTCATCAATTTGTTTCCAATTAGTGACTGTGACTCAATCCAAAAAAAAAACTTGCTAAAGTACATAATGATTCGGTTCATAAACTCGACAATTAACCACATTAGTAGTAGTCAGCAATATTTTTCTCTTTTTTAGAATCTATTAGTATCACATACCGCAAACAGTCCTCCTTAAAAGTTCCTTTAGTCTCTAGGTGGTCTCATCGGTCACATAAAGTGCACCAATCTAGGAACATTATCTAGTTAAACGCATTCCGTGAATCTCTCTCTCTTCTCGTCTTTTTTTTCTCGTTCTTTGTCACAACAAACATAAGAATCGCATAAGTAGAAGTAGAATAGCTTTTCTTTCCCGGAAATTGAACGCTATTTTTTTTTCTTTTTTTTCAATTTTAATTTCCTATTGTCAAATGTCAGTCATTTCTTTTAATGTCACCGTGGTATCTTGAAAATCGTCATCGTAAAACGGTTTATATCTAGAATAACCTTTCCCTGGCTTTTTATGAACAAAAATTGAAAAAGGTTATGAAAATAATGAGAAGAAATCCTTCAAATCCTAAATGAAAAATTCGAAAAAATCTCATTATTTTTCCGTGCCCACCTCTACTACAGACCCTTTTCTCTTATCGCCATTTTTCAATTTCCATTCCCATTTTCTTATCAGCATGCAAAAAACCAAAAATGTTGTACAAATTTTCTTAAGAAAAGAGATAAGAAAAAAGCATAAGACACGTGATGCTATGCTATGCTATGAATCCTGATAATCACAGTGCGAAGGTCTTTTTTGAATTGAAGAAGGTGGAGAAGGTTTCAAGTCACCCCACTTCTTCCCCCGTGATTTTTGCGTAATGAATGAGAAAAATGCTCGGAAATTGACAGGTCAGGTAGTTGAACAGTTGTATAGCGAATTGATAACAAGGAAAGCAACCGAAAGTGTATGATAAGAGGTTGAGGTGGAAAGTTTAAAAGGATTCGGTTTAATAGGAATGACCTTGTAAGGCCATATATCAGCATGAATTATGCAGACATTTTCAGTCCAGACCTGGTAACAACTTTGTTTTGATGAGAGTTTGGCATCACGTCACGGCAGTCGTCATTTTCTCTTATTTTCAGCTTTTTTTTAGCTGACATTGAGTTCAGTGGTTTCATAAGCGAAGAAGACCTTGTTTTCATTGCCACCACGACATTTCGCAACCACAACTGGAAAATTGGTTGCAAAATGTGGTAGTGAAAAGTGAATAGTGCAAGCAATTGAACTTTTGACGGTCAATTAGTCTCTTTTTTTTAAATTTAGCTAATTTAGCCAATTTTCAATCTAGACCAGTCCACAACTTCAATTTACAACTGTCTTACCATTTCCAATGCCGTCATTTCTTATTTTTTTACCTCCCTTAACTCCCTCCCTGTTTATTTATCAATTTACGTCGAACAAACGCAAATACCATGTTCTTCCTGATCCAGGTGTTTTCCATTTCCCATTTTCCATTTAGTCGTTCGTTTTGCTCGCAAACAAAACACAAAAACTTGGTCGTGATTTATGCGCAAAGAAATGAGAAAAGTGTCTAGAGACCCGGCAAATACACAGACCACCGCTAGTCTTCAATTCTTAATTTTTCGAACAAAACAGCATATTCCCATGGAAACGCCCACAGAGGAGGGAAAGCTCTGAGGAGATTGCGACAAAGCCATCTATATTTCGTTTTGGAAAGAAAGTTCTCCTTGAATAGTTGGTTTCGCTGTGAAAATGGAAAATGAAGAAGGAAATGAAAAAGAAAAGCAAAGAGTGAGAAGCAAAAAAGAGAAAGGTTCGTTTCACATCTTCAAAAATGCTCTATTCCAATCTCATATTCCGTTTCTAGTCTTTTTCCCTTTTTCTCCCTTCTTTTCTCAAGTCTCAAGTTTTTTTTTTCAAACCTCAAAAACCGCGAAAACGAGAGAAATTTGCATCCGTTTAAACGTGCGTTTCACGTGGATCTCTCTCCACTTTTCTGCGTGAAAAGGAGAAGGAAATGGGTGCGCGAAGAGGAGGGAAATGCAACTTTCAGGATATATGTTTATGTATGGATATGCAATTCAATTTGACCGTTTTATTTTGCTTGTTGGTAAAGAGAAAAGAATTTCAGAATTCTCCTCAAAAAAGTGAAAATCTTGCTCCTCGTTCTCTCCCACTCGGCCCACAAAATATTTCTCTATTTGCCCAGCAGCTTAGGTTGTTTTTCAAAGCTGCCTCTCAAAAATGGCCAAACCCTCCGACCCCTTCAAAAGGGAGCATAGGAATACATTTTGCAAGAAAACGAACGTCAGATATATTGTCTTTTTTATTTTTGTCACCTCATAATCACCTTTGGAATGAATGATCAGTTCTTGGCGCCAATGTCTATCTGATCAGACCCATAGTTCAATCATTTCTTTTCTACATGGTGTAGCTGATCATAATCACTGATAATGCGAAGGGGAGTGAGTGACAATCTGGAAATTGACACTGAATGCAAAATTTTGGATAAGAAAATCAGCTGAGACCTTTTTTCCATTCATTTTGCCTCGTTTCCCTTACTTTTATCACTTGTTTGCTCTGGTTTAGACTTTTCCAGATTTAAAACTTGTCATCTCTGTTTGGCATGACATAACCAAAGTTGGAAAAGTCAATTTGGCTGCTAGAATAGACAAATATTTGGCTCCGACAGCTTCGACGTTTTCGAATCCTAGGCTACACGTTGTCCATAGGAACATACGCGTCTAGACAAAAACTTGGTTGTCTTAAAATTTTTCTTTTTGATTTTTTGAACATTTTCGTAAAAAAATTGGGCAGAATTTTTCACCTGAAAATTGCTCAATTTTTTTTAATATTTATTTTCAGTTTTCTTTCAGACTTGGCATGAATGAAGCATCAAACATTGTTTCAATGACCAGAAAACAAGTCAATTAGGTTTTTTTTTCAAATTTTTTGAAAGTCCAGGCCAATTGCAATTGCGAAATTCTGTTTTTTTTCTTCTTATTCCTAAGAATTCATTCAGCTCTCATTTTGCATTGCAAAATTTGCAGTTCTAATCCTCTGCAGTCAAATTAGAAAAAAATGTCACAAAGCAACGTGCGAATGTTTCGCAATCTCAACGCCCCGCATTTTCTTACCACTTCAACTCGACATCTTCCTCTTTTTTTCCTTTTCTTTTTCTTTTCCCCTTGGCTTTTTTCGTTTTGCCCATTTTTACGACGTTCTTCTCTCAAATATTTCAGTCCACATCACATCACACCCAAACACTTGTTTGACTGTGACATTGATAAGCAATGTTCTATGTTCCCTAGTCCACACGGACTACACTCTTCGGGGTACCTCGTGCTAAACGCGTTGCTATAAAGCTAGAACAACAATGACTCTTTTTGACGGTTTTGCTTTTCTAGACATTTTTGTATGTCAGAAGTTCGTTTTTTTGAATTTTGAGCATCACAGTTCCTTTCCATAATCCTTTAGTGACCCTTTAGCAGTATGAACTTGGTAAAAACTCCGATCATTGTAGTCAATGACGTTTTGGTGACATTTTCGAAAGTTGATACTATGAAAATTACCATATTACATTCCACAGCAAGTTATTATTCAAATTTTTCTCATATCATTCTCACGTAATGTGAAATAGTAAAATACTAAACTCTCTAGCCTAGAACACGTTTTCTCAGAGCAACATCTGTCAATCACTCCTCTAGTTTCTCTAATCTCTCTAATCTCTCTATTCTTATTTCTTCCCGACCTGCTTATCAATTAGTGTACCATGATACTTTGATACATGATCGTTTTTAGCTATAAATGGTAGTAAAGTGCTCTAGTTTCTCACGTTTTTCGAGTTCTGCACCTGCACCATGTTTCTTTTTTGTTCGAATGATGTCTTTGGGAAGTGAGATTGATAGATGGGTGGGTAAGTAGCCTTGAAACCTTTCCTTTTCACAGACAACAAGTGGGTGCGATAGAGGGAAGGAAGAGAACAGAAAACAGAAAACATAAAAGACACTATCTACAGGTGTCAGTTTTTGCAACTGAACATCAATGGCTTTTGGTTTTTTGTGACATGACATGTTTTCCAAGCCCGTTTTCAAAGCGGGCCTTTTTTCCCGAAACCTTTGCTCTTGCCAATGTTGCAATGTGACAAGTGAGTGTAGCGAAAAAACGGATAAACGAAAACGACACGGGCGTGTGTCCGGAGCATCTGGCGATCCGACCTCGGCTCGCTGAGCTTTCTCCCCTCGGCCCCGGGTTACTAAAAGAAGTGCGGGTGTGCGGTGGCGTAATGCATAGAGCGTTCGGATTGCGGAGGGCCCTGTCACGCAGAGAAACCCGACGGACACAGAGCCACCACTCTAGCCACCCGCTCAGCTATCTACTCGTTGTCTCTGAGCGTCTTCATCTCATCTCATCTCCACTCAATATACGCATCATAGAACGCCGTCTACGCCATTCACATTCGCATCCTCATCATTATAGTAATTGCATTTCTTTCCTCCCCGAGTTTTTTGTTCTGTTCATATTTTTCTAGAGCGTTCTCACTTTTCAAAATCTTATTTTTCATTTCTAATTTTTCAGAAATGCTGAAAGGCGGTCTCATCGAAAGTGACAACCAGAAAGTCGGTGTTCGCGTCGCAAACATTGACGGGTCCGAACGAAATGATAATGTGCATCTTATCGAAATCCGTCGCATCATATCTCTAGCGGGTAGGTCTAATTGAAAACAAAATTTTGTTCAGATTCAAATAATTTTTTAAAAATTTTAGGAGCCGCATACTTCCTATTCATGACCGCGTGGGTTGTGCCGGTCGCTTGTGTGATCACTGTCTCCTTGCTTTTCCCACTAATGCTCATCAGGTTGGTTCTTGGAAATCATCAACACGCCCACACAACATATAAATTCTCGTTTTTCAGTATGCCTCTGTTCAATTACCTCGAGCACAAATTATGCGGAATGGTGAATGCCCACTGGAATGCGGTTGCTGTTTACTGCGGAACCACTGGTAGGCTAAAAACAACATCTTTTCACCACTTAAGAATTCCTTTTCAGTAACCGAGTATGGAACGGATTTGGCGAAATACGGCGAAGAGAAATGCCTGCTGTTGGCCAACCATCTGGGACTCCTCGACCATTTTGTCCTTATGCAGAGTCTCAACGGAAAGGGTTCGATTAGATCTAGGGTAAGGAAAGAAAGAATGACGCGTGCTAAAGGTTGATCGTTGCCTACGCAATGCACCTGTCATTAATTGAACCTTGGAAATTTGGAAATTTGCAGTGGATGTGGGTGATCTACAACATCTGGAAGTATACCCCACTAGGAGTCATGTGGACCTCTCATGGAAACTTCTTTGTCAATGGTGGAGCCAGCAAACGCGAGGGTGTCTTGAAATCGTTCCGGGATCATCTTGAAAACTACTTCTACAAGTACGATTATGGATGGGTCATTATGTATCCGGAAGGTTTGTTTATACTTTATGGTTTTTGCAAGGGAACGTGTGTGGGGTGATGTGGACCTTATGACCTTATCAGCAATGTTTTGTTTTTTCATTTTCTTAGTCTCATTTTTCATGCTACTAGAATAGTACACCATTGCCAAATGTAGAAAAACACGTTTCCTCTTCAGGCTCTCGTTTGTACCTGGTCAAGAAAAGCGGTCGTCAGTTTGCTGAGAAGAACAACTTGAAGCCATTGGATCACTGTGTCTACCCACGCACCGGAGCCGCCCATGCTGTTCTGGAAGTACTCGGACCTAATGATGGTAAGAATAAGTTCAATTATGATTTATAGAATAGTTTCGTTGAGTTTCCAATTAAACTTGACCAAGTTTCACTTAATTGAAAGTTGTATTGAATGCCTACTGATACTAAGAAAGTCAAGTTTCCCAAGAATCAATACATACATTTCCAGAAACCCTGACCCTGTCCAAATGCGGAAAAGGAGAACCAATCAAGTACATCATCGACGCCACCATCGGATACACGCGTGGAGTGGTTCCAGATATCTGTGATGCTATGATGGGTGACTGGCCGACTGTTGATGCTTCGGAATTTGCTGTGCATTATGATGTGATCCCGGTCAAACCGGAATGGGCGGATGAGGAAAAACTGAAGGAATTCCTTTATGAAAGATACGCACAGAAGGTGGGCAATTTTGTTCTTGATTTTTTTCTTCAAAAAATGAAAGAAAAAATGAATTTAGGACAAGCTGCTTGCCGATTTCTACAAAACTGGTCACTTCCCTGGAGAGCCCACTAAGGTGGTGCCGAACAATTTCGAAATGTTTGCCTCGCAAGCGTTCTGGGGTGTCCTTTACTACATCCACTACTCCTACTGGCTCCGTCCACTCTTCGTCTACGCGTGGATGTCTTTCATTGCTCTCTTCTAAAAAACTCCATTTCTTGATACTGGTCAAATCTTCTCACACATTCTTCCTATGGATTGCCCTCTCATTCTTTTGTTCCGTGTTTTTTTCATGTATTATTTTGGTTTCCTGTCTTCACTCATCAGTTGTCATTGTTTATGTACCGTCTTTTCCACCCCTCATCCCGTTAATATGAGCACTCTTCGAAAAGATTCCACTCTCTCTCTTTTTCTCACCCCATGCTGAAACAGGTCTGAAATAAAGTCATTCTTGAAGTTATTTTGAGTTGAGTTGTGAAACGTTACAGCTGCCAGATAAAAGGCTCGATTTCTTAACCATTGGGGTACCTGCCTAACTAAAAATGAACAACAGAACAGCAAAACAGCAAATCAACAAAATTAAAACAAAACCAAAACCGGTTTAAAGTGAACTTGAGAAGGACGAGAATGGCTGGTCGAGTGTTCATCTTTCTCCCCCTTCTCTTCTGCAAATTTGTTCGCCTCTTCCTTTTTCTATTTGCAGATGACATTAAGGGTGAGTCAGTACTAACTGCCATTGTATACCGAATGGAGGACAAACATTCTGGAAGGACGGACGAACATTGAGAAAGATACGATACGCCCAATGCGATGAGGAGGCCGTGAACACATTGGTGCCTCTCAGCCTCTCCTCTCATTTCCCCCTCTCCACGATTCCACAATTGGCCAGCCCAGGCGGGTAGCCAGTCAAACAGTCAGCCGCCTTTTCTCTCTTGTCAAAACCTGTTTGGAATTGTGGGCGAGGGAGGGAGTCGTGGGACAACGAGGCAGTTGGTGGGGTCTCTTGGACGTCGTTATTTGATTATTTATTCGGTAACTCCTCCTTCTCCACTTACTTTTTCTTCTTCTCCTCCCCCCCTATTACCGTTTCGTTTTGTTTCGATTTTCCATTCTCCATTCTCCATTTCAACCGTTTCATTATAGCGTCCGTCCACATTTGAAAGCTTCCCTTCTTCCAATCATGACGCTTCCTGTTTCTATGGATGACAAAGAGTTGTTTCCCAAGGTGGACATTCTGAATCTCGCGTTCTCTCCAAAATCAGAAATTAGTGGGGATGTTTTGAAGCAGGTAATCAAACAATCAAGGGGTTTTTAAAAAAAAATATGTTTCAATCAAAAGTTCAGATGTTCTCATCGCTAAACCGCCTGTGGTGGTCACGACTTGTTATCTCCGTTCGAGGATATGTTATCAATTACGTGCAGCAGAATGATGATGTTCTGTTCAGCTGCGATGACGCATTTATCAAAATTCATAGAAAGCTAGCCGAGAAAAATAGCCAATATGAAGATGCGTTTGAGGTGAGCTTATTGGGAGATCAAATGATCAAAATTTTTCAGTATCTCACTGCAATCTTCCACATCATCCGTGAAAAGAACACTTTGATACAACTGATTTCCAACCCAAAAAACATCTCAACAACCAAAATCATCCCCAACTTAGACCGCTCCTTCAGCATTATTCATGGGGATCTTTCACCAAAAGCAATTCAGCTGACCATAGGTATGACCTTCCACTTCTCCCCCAATCACACATTTTTTCTTTGTTTTCACGTTGCAACAATCATTGGTTTTCAGCCCAGTTACCTGCATACACAATGTTTATCAAAGTAGTCGTCAACTTGCAACAAAGATGGGAGAATGACAAGTTGAAGAAGAAATCGATTCGGTTTGAGACGGATCCAGAGTGGGAACCTGATGAGAGAGTCGTCCTCTTTCAAACATTCGCTTCAGGTTGATCTTTGGAATAGAAGTAGGCTTAATTAACGGAAACGTTTAGATAATCGGACATGGGTACTATTAGATTTTGACCGTTACATCCTTCAGCAGTGGAAGCCAAATGGAACTTCAGTCATCTTCGGGGACAGATTTGTTGAGAAAGTGAGTACACCTCACTATTTCGCAACAAAATGTTATGTACCTTACAGAAAAAACGATCGGGTCTCAAATTATGTTCCACTTGTGGGATGCTTGAACAGAAAGTAGGTCAAACTTTTCACTGAAATTTGAAAGTTTTTCGGTTTTCCAGAAAGCGCAATTCGCATTATTCAATGATCAGGTATACTGTTCGAAAACATGTTTCGATGAGGCGAATCCGCCAATGATCGTGAACAATCATGGTGCAACCGTCGTCCGTTTATAATGCGATTCGAATTCCTTCTCTTAGCTTTTCCAGCTAATCTAACACCATCAACAAAACCATCAACGTTTTATTTTATCATTTCATTTTTCCTGCTTCAAATATGATCTTGTACATAAACCGATTGTGATATAAAGGCCGCTTGTGAATAAGTGAATAAAATTTCAATCACATTTTGATTACTACAGGGGAGGAAGGGGGGAGAGGGGGCTACTACTCGTTATTAGATAGGAATGGGTGTGGACGGGAAAGGGAAGAGAAGAGAAGTGTTTCAGTCAATGAAGCGTGTCATCAATTTTGCGTAAAGTGGGTGTTCAGTTTAGAAGAGGAGAACAATAGAATGGTAAGGGGGAATAGAATGAACTTTCAAACTGGGTTTGGGGCTAGTAACTGTAGAAATGTCTGGTTTGAGACTTGAACTCTCCACGTGGCGATATTGCTCCGTTGATTATCGATCCGTGTTCAGTTGGCGGGATCTGAAACCAAAAATATCAATGATCATAAATTTGGTTTCGAAACGTCGTAATTCAGCAATTACATACCTGCATGCTAAGTTGTGACTGATGAACTGGGTACGGGTTATAGGACTGCTTGTAATTTCCAGCAAACTGATGGTGATCAATATTCTGTGAATACTGACTCTCGGCAATGTCTTCTTCAGCGAAAAACAATGAGTAAGTTGTTACAAGGACGGCAAACATGATTGAGAAGACAGAGAGCATGAATGCAAGGCCAGCAAGGTAGAATGAGTAGCCGTACTCTTTCTGGAACAAAAAATCATGTGAGAAAAACGCTTTTCTTGCCCTACCTCATAGGTATTCTTGATTCCAATGAGATATTTCGACTCGAGCATCTCTGCATTTGTCATGAAAACGATCAAAGAGATTCCCAGGAGCAAGGAGGCAAATCCAGTGACAGCGTCACAGATGATGATTGCAATTTTTGCCTTGTGAGGTCTCACGTACGAAAAAATGATGGTAGCAGCTCCGAGGACCATGAAAACCATAGAGCAACAGTTCAGAATGAACACTGCATAGTGCCAGCCGAAGAAGTATGGGGTTCGAAGAAGTTTCTTTCTGCAGTCTCCAATTAGGAAGAATCGGCAGACATCAACCTGAAAATATTGGATATTTATGTACACGTTCAATAGTTTCTGCAAGCCAACCTTCTCATAATAATTGATCAAACTGTCGCTGAAAATGTACCAACATTGCGCTTGACCTGGACAGTAGAGCCATAGACCTGATTGAACGTATCTTCCAGCGTCGAGGTCTTCAGCCACCTGAAATTTTTTTGATTTTTAGCAAATATTCAAAATTGAAGCGTTTTGTTCATTACCTGCCAGGCTGGTGTGAGTGTGGCAACGAACAGTAAGAAATTGGAAAGCAATGTGCTGACGAGGGTTGCCAATTGGTATTTTTGAAGTTTTGTTCGAAATTCAAGCATTTTTAATGCTGAAATCCATTTACTTTAAAAAAAAATGAAAAAGATCAAAAATAAAGAAAAATAGGTATAACTCGGTTGAAAACCAGTTGATCAATTCGAAAACCATTGTAAAATAAAAATACATAAAAATGAAAGTATTTATTAGAACAAACAGAATAGAAAGAAAATTAACCAGATCGTTGAAAAGTCATATTAAATTGGCAAAAAATGGAATGGAAGTGAATGAAAGTCCGTGACAGACCCAAAGAAACTGTTATAGCAATATGGTGCATCCGTTAAACCCGTCAAGTTCAAAGTTAAAGAAGTGATATCAAAACCGAATATTAAAAAGAAAAAAAATTATGACATACATAATTATGTATAGATTTATCATGCAGGTTAGTTTAAAAAACAGTGGTCTTTTTTTCAGTTCGTGGGATCGGCGGTAAGGTTCGCATAGCAAAACGGTCTTCAAATGATTCCATAGATCGATTCGGATGATATTGGTACTCGAAGAAGTCACTTTGCTGGAACGAAATTAATTGGATTGGGGTGGACTGGGTGGGGTTAGTGTCTTTTTCATGCATTCCTGTGGAAACATACCAAAGACGAATTGATGTTTTGCCTCGACATTGTTGGACTGTGTCGGGCTTGTAAAAACACATGAACCGCCGATAGAACGATGGCGATCAAGTAGACGAACGCTCCGGTTAGCGCAATGTACCAAGAATAGCCACGGTGTTTCTGAATTTAAATTTTGATGGGATAGAAGAAAAGGAACTGCTTACCTCGTAGATTCCACTGACTGAAACGTGGAAGAATCGATATTCGACCATATAAGAGTAAACGGCAAAGGCAATCAGACATCCGAATGCAATGAAGGCTGAAATGGGAAAATGTTGACAAATTTTATGAGAAGGTCAAGTGATTTTCAATTTTGCGAAAACGTCAACGTCATCCAGAAATCGAAAGTTTAAGGTTTCAAAAATCAAAAAAACCTACCAGCCAAGACCAAAAACAT
>LR570551.1:0-13977 GCA_900536345.3 Caenorhabditis sp. 39 LS-2015 | reverse complement strand
AGCACGTTGTTGGCACTACCGAATGGGCGGTATCCTCTTCTGCTGTGGCATAATCATGTTCACGTTATAGCATGTAGCTGTGGCGCCATCGCTATCACATTATAGCATGCAGTTCCTATTGCCGTGTGGTATCGATTGCTGCTGTGGCGCCATTGCTCTCACAGCACGCAGCCGGTAACTCTTTCTGTGCTGAGCCTCTGCGTGGCAAAAGAGATCAACTGCCTGATTCTCTTTATGCCTTGTCCAAAGTACCTCTATAGAGGTGCGTAGAGGTGTCCAAAGTGCCGAAATTTTGTAGAGGTCGTAGAGGTCGAGATTGCGTAGAGATCGTAGAGGTCCGCAGAACACCACCACGTCAAATTGCACAAAAATACGTTGTTTACCGTATTTTCGTGCAATTTTACGTGGCGGTGTTCTGCGGACCTCTACGATCTCTACGCAATCTCGACCTCTACGAAATTTCGGCACTTTGGACACCTCTACGCACCTCTATAGAGGTACTTTGGACAAGGCATTAGAGGCTGGACTCCAACTAGGGGATGACGGCAGGCCAAGAAGCACATCGTCGCGCGCGCACCGCGATCTTAGAGTGGCGTCCACGTCCACACCCCTCGTCCCGGCGCCAAGCCACTCTGTCTAGCTTGGCTAGCGACAAGTATCTAGAGTATCTAGAGTCAACCAAAAGCTAAACAAATTCTTGTTTTAAAATGAACAAATTGGGAGTATGAGTATGTCATTGTACCAAGTTAACCCGAGTTTACCTTTATACCCTTTGCCCGATAACCTCACGTGTTAATTTCAGCCTACCGTAACTTCATGCGAATCATTTATTCTCAAGTATTTATCAGATTTCAAATTCTTATCAGACGATTTCCACATTTTTCACATTTTCCTTGTCAAACTGCGCATTGCCACGTAGGTATCTGAAGGAAAACAAAGGTGATCAGTCTAGATGTATCCAAGGATGGTATCGCAGCGATCTTAGCGAAACTAGGATGATTTTGAGTTATTTATTCAAGCCAGCCTATTAAAAAAAGCAAAACATAATTGGATAACTCACATTTAACAAGATACCAGCTATTCCTATTCATAGAGCATTAAATTTATCATTGCTATGATTGCTTGCTGAGCGGAAAAAGAGTGAAACTAAACTAAGCTGAGGAAGGGAAAGCCGATGATATCGCAAATAACCGGGGCACAAAAGTCAATGGAGTAGAACAAGCCGCCCGAATGGTTGGTACCACGCGTTTGCCTTATTCAGTCCGGATTTCCGTTGTTCCGTTTGTCAGTTTTTTCGTTCTTAGCCGCACTTTCAAACGGCTTTCATAGAATGGAATGGACGTGAAAACCAAGTTTCTGATTGTGAGCATCATTTTAAGCCGCTTTTTCTTGGCTCTCGTCTGCGATCACAATGCCAGAAAACTCTTCACTCACCAAACCTTTATTTTTAATTCACAAAAACAAGAACAAAACAAAACGAGTAATAGATTCTTGAGAAACATGTTCACCAGATGCGATGAACAAGCCACTCGCAGTAATTAAAGACTCCGATTGCCGAGTAGACGAGAGAGAAGAACATGATAATGATAAAGAGTGGATTGCGCAGAGGAGCCAACGACTTCTCGAGCATCCGATTCATTTTCGCTTCGAGCTTTGCCATTTTGCGTTCCTCCTCAGTCATCCCGTCGTCTACCCTCTTCTTCTTCTTCTTCTTCTTCTTCTTCTTCTTCTTCTTCTCCACCTCCACCTTCTCCACTTCTTCCTCCTCCTCCTCCTCCTCCATTGAAGATTCCACCTCATCACTGCAAAAACGACGCTTCACCCTTGGCAACCATTTCCCTCCTACCACTCCTCCTTCTCCTTCCCCTTCCCCTTCCCCTCTTTCTTCCACATCTCTGCCTCCTTCTTATCCATCTTCGTCGCGTAAATCATCCCTCCGAGGGATTCAATCGATTTCTCGCAGATCCGCTCTCCTTCCGGTTTCTTGTGCTCATGTGCTCGTACCATCTCAACATCTTTCTCCATTTCTTCATTGTTCCACAAGAGATCCGAAGGAGATGGTGCTGGATGTTGGGAAGAGGTTGATTTGGCAACTTCCTTCACATCAGGAGTCTTGACGTCTTCAGCTGGGTTGGCATCAGTATTCTTGGCTTCAGAAGTCTTGACGTCTTCTGCCGCTTCATCTTCAGCTTCAACTTTCGAAATTGAATTGGGAATCGGCTGGACTTCAGAAGTCTTGACATCTTCAGTAAACTTGGTTTTGGAAACCTTGGCCTCAGAAATCTTGACGTCTTCAGAAGACTCCTTCAGAATCTCCGATGCGTCCGCTTTAGAAGTCTTGACGTCTTCTGCCGCTTTAACATCAACTGGAACTTCAACTTCTGGAATTGAAATCGGAATTGACTTTTGAACAGTTTCGACAACTTCAGAAGTCGTCTTCTCATTCTCATTCTCCTGCTTGCCCAAGATCTTGCCATCTTCAGAAACTCCAATACAGTCACTGCAAAAACATGGTTTTCGTTTCGCAATCAGAAAAATGTTGCGAAATGACGCAGTTGAACTGCGACACGTTTCGCATCTGCTCTCACCTCTCCTTCTCCTCATCCTTTTCAATTTCAGCTGTTTTAGTTTCAGAAGACTCGACGACTTCAGAAGTTGTCTTGTTGTTCGCCTTCTTCTTCTTGTTCTTCTTCTTATTCTTTGCCGTCGCAACTTCAGAAGCGACCGGGGGTACACTGAAAATGAAAATGAAAATGAGCACAGTTGAATCGATGTTTGCTGGCAGTGACTGACTTTCACGACGTTTCGCAACCCCTAAAATTCTCAAACTGGATTATTTTGCAACCATAAGCCTGCCCCACTACGTCGTTTCTCATTGTCAGGCCCTACATTTCGCAACCCCCTTCAACTCACGCATTCTCCTCCGTCTCGTTAAACTCTTCTCTTGCAAGCACTTCCGCTTCGGCGGCGTCTCGCAATACTGCCAGCTCTTCCTTCAGTTTTAGGATAGTGTCCTGATCGAGTCTATGAAAGCAAATATGGTACAGTGTCTAGGGTCTATTTACAGAGCGTTCACTCGTCGGGTTGGATCTACAAATCGCTGTAGAGTCATGTCTGACGCAATCATTGGCTAGGCCTGGGGTAAGCCTTGTAGCCCTGACTCAGCAGCAATTTTCTTTCCCGGCTCAAGCCCTTCTCACCGATTCCTGCCCTTCGTCTCCACCATCTTCATCGCCTTCTCTCTATCCTTCGCCATTTCCAAAAAAAACTTGCCAAACTTGTCAATTTGAACATCCGAAAATCGGTTCCTGACCGGTTTCTTCTTCTGGCCCTCCTTGAGCTGCGCAACGAAAATCGTCATCAAATTTTCTTGGGTCGGCTCCATCGGCGTCGTCGTTCCGGCTTGCTTCATACGATGAGCTTCAGCGGCACGAATTTCAAAGGCTTTTGTGGCTTTCAGCGCTTTGATCTCGTCCGTTATCTTTTTCACCACATCCAAGTCGAAACTGTAATATAGGCATCTTTATTTATAGAGGAACCGACCGCTTTAAGAACAAAATTTTGGGTCAAATCATCATTTTTCTATGTACATATAACGGCGGAAATGAGAATCAGCCGCCCCAAGATCTAGGAGTAAATGACTATTTAGTAACGGCGCTCATTACCGACGAGATGCACCATATGGCACGATGCACATCGTTCCGTTCCTAATTCGTATTGAGAGTCTAGCGTTTTGAGCGGGAAGGCACATATGCCTTCTGGATGGGCCAGAGCTCGAAGCAGCATTTTGCAAGCCAGGAGCAAAATATCTCCGCTTAAAGACCTCCTAAGCAAAAACTTGCAACTGAAATAGACCACTTACTCTTCATTCTTCACCGCCCAGAACAGCATCCCATTCTTCTCATCCATTTCAATCTCATAAAACATGTCACTGATGCGGTCAATCTGCTCGTCCGTGAACCGATCCCGCTCGTGCTTTCTCTTCTGATTCTCCTTCAGCATCGTCATCAAAACCGTCGCCACGAGAACAAAATTTTCGTTAGGTTCCGCAGGTTTGACACTGGAAACGAATTTTCGTGGCTTCTTATTCTCATGAACCTATCAACGAACTTGTTACCCTCCGCGGCTTTTTCTCGCTTCACCAAGGCTGCACGAAGTCGAACTTTGTACGGAGACGTCTCTCCCACAGCATCCATCTCCTTCTTAATTTTTTTGAGTGATTCAAAGTGGATACTGTAATCAAACGGATCGAATGTTGATCAAAGAAACCCCCCAGCAACCCACTGTTCGTAATTCACAGTCATCCAATTCAACAGTCCCGTTTCCCTGTTCATTTCCATTGCCAAATGAATTTGACGAGCCACTTCAAGCTGATCATCGTGGATTCGTTCGTTGACCGGTTTGTTCATCTGATTCTCCTTGACCATTTCCAACTTTATTTTTCTTCCCAGCATTTCAAGAGAGTAGGAAGTGTCGTCGATAGAAGAGTCATTGTGTTGAAAGTGTTTTTCAAGAGCGGCAACGGCAATAGAGGCTTTCAATTCGCTTGCTTCGGCCATAATGTTTTGAAACGTTTCAACGTCGACACTGTAATCGCTAGAGTTGCATGTAGTTTGACGTATATATCTCCTTTGAAAATTACAAAAATACGCCACATTTCAAGAGCTACAATTTTTTTTAATTTCTTACGGTTACCAAGGTAAACCGCGTTTCCTGTAGCACTCACCCGTTCTCGGACAAAATTAGGATTGCCGTCATCACTTCCCCCTCACTTTCCACGATCACTTTGGCAGCGATTTCGATATCTCTATCCGTAAATCGATTCTGAACCGGTTTCTCCTTCTGCTTTTCCTTAAGCTTCGACGAGATAACGCTGATTAAATCATTCTTTCCACCAGGAGTCTCGATCTCTTCCTCCACCTCCTCAATTTTGTCAACTTTTGACGTTGTAACTCTGAAAATGATTATTAAACTGCTGCGACGTTTCTCAAGCACTCCTGCCCACCTCTCTTCCTCCGGCATCTTAAACTCCTTCGTATACACCTGCCAAGCCAACGCTCTGACCTGCTGGTCGGTGAGTCGATCCTTCGGGGGGAGAAGCATCTGGCGCTCCTCGATCTGTGCCGTTATCAACGACATTGCTAGGTTTCCGATAGCCCCTTCCAACACATTCATGATGATTGAAGATGTTGTTCGACTGGAGAAAGTGTTTGAACCAAACGGGGACAGGCGGTACGGAGGAGGCACGTGGATTACGTTTTGCTGACAAATTGATTGAACTGGTTTAGAGTCGGTAAGGTTCACGTGTCATAGTCGGCAAGGTGATATATTGAGAAATCCATGTCGAGGCTCAGCTTAATAGGATTTTCTGAAGCGTACCTGACCTATTCCTTTTCCATGCCTAATTCAGCAAAACTCTTCGGAGTCATGCCTAGATTTGCCTTGTCCAGACCTGACTTCAAACTTCACGTTCACATATTTCGGTAGCATACTCGGCAAAACGCCGTTGAGTCAGACCTTACAATCAGACAAAGGTTCCATTAGAATTGTTAAAGGTACGTGACACTGCTCCTAAATCGTTTGACATAGAGAACTCGTGAAAATTGAAAACGGATCTCAGACTTCAGGACGTATCTTATGTTAGTGCCATATTGGCTTCTGATTGTGAACATCATTTTAAGCCGCTCTTTCTTGGCTCTCGTAGCAGATTTCAGCATTCACAATGTCAGAGAACTCTTCACTAACCAAACCTTTATTTTCAATTCAAAAAAACAGAACACAACAAAACGAGTAATAGATTCGAGAGAGAGACCTGTTCACCAGATGCGATGAACAAGCCACTCGCAGTAATTATAGAGTCCAATTGCCGAGTAGACGAGAGAGAAGAACATGATAATGATAAAGAGTGGATTGCGCAGTGGAGCCAACGACTGCTCCATCATCCGATTCATCTTAGCTTCAAGCGTTGCCATTGTGCGTTCCTCCTTCGTTATCCCATCGTCTGCCCTCTTCTTCCTCTTCTTCTCCACCTTCTCCTCTTGTTCCTCCCCCTCTTCCTCCAAAGATTCCACGTCGTCACTGCAAAAACGAGATACGACACTTTGCAACTTCTACACTTCTTACCATTCCGTCTTCCCCTTCTCCTTCTTCATCCACATCTCCGCCTCCGTATCCGAAGGAGGTTGTGCTGGATTCTGGGGCAATGCTTCACCTTCAGCTTCAACTTTTAGAATTGGATTCGTAATCGGTTCGACTTCGGAAATCTTGACGTCTTCAGATGACTTGCTCAGAATCTCAGGTGCGTCCGCTTTAGAAGTCTTGACGTCTTCTGCCGCTTCAACTTTAGTTTCAACTTCAACTTCCGGAATCGAAACTGGAATGGTCTCGACGACTTTCGATGTCGTCTTCTCCTTCTCCTTCTCATTTTCCTGTTTCTCCAAGACCTTGACGTCCTCAGAAACTCCGATACAGTTACTGCAAAAAACATGGTTACTGCGACATTTCGCAACAAGAAAAACATTGCGAAATGTAGCAGTTGAACTACGACACTTCGCAACCATTCCGCATCTGCTCTCACCTCTTCTTCTCCTCCTCCTTCTCAATCTCAGTTGCTTCGTTTTCAGAAGACTCGACGACTTCAGAAGTTGTCTTGTTGTTCGTCTTCTTATTCTTCTTGTTTTTCTTCTCATTCTTTACCGTCACAGCTTCAGAAACGGCCGGGGGTAAACTGGAAATGAAAATGAAAATGAGCACAGCTGAATCGATGTTTGATGGCACTGCTGCGACGTTTCGCAACCCCTGTTCAACTCACCCATTCCCTTCTCCTCCCATCTTCTCCTTCAGCTGTCGAACCTCTTCCTCCTTCTCCTTCTCCCCATTTTTCAATTCTTCTCTTGCAATCATTTCCGCTTCGGCGGCGTCTCGCAACACTGCCACCTCTTCCTTCAGTTTCAGGATAGTATCCTGATCGAGTCTATAAAAGCAATTGTGGTCAAGTGTCGATTTACAGAGCGTTCACTCATCAGCAAATCGCTGTTGAGTCATGTCTGACGCAATCCTTTTCTATGCCTGGGGCAAGACCAACTTAGCCGAGTTATGCCTTGTCCAAGTCTGGTCTAGTCCTTGTCTAGCCATGACTCAACAGCAATCCCGAAGCCCAAGAACACTTCAAGCCCTTCTCACCGATTCCAGCCCTTCGTCTCCACCATCTTCATCGCCTTCTCCCTATCCTTTGCTAGTTCCAAAAAGAACTTGCCAAATTTGTCAATTTGAACATCCGTAAACCGGTTCTTGACCGGTTTCTTCTTCTGGCCCTCCTTGAGATGCGCAACAAACATCGTCATCAAGTTTTCCAGGTTCGGTTCCATCGACGTCGTCGTTCCTGAGTTCTTGCCGGCTTGCGCCATCCGATGAGCTTCAGCGGCACGAATTTCAAAGGCTTTCGTGGCTTTCAGCGCTTTGATCTCGTCCGTTATCTTTCCCACTACATCCAAGTCAAAACTGTAATATAGATCTAGGACGGAGTAAGTTACTATTTAGTAACGGCGCTCATTACAAACGAGATGCACCATATGGGATGCGTGGAGGCATATATGCCTTCGGCATGGGTCAATCGCATTTCAGTTATGTAAATCAGTAGCATTTTTCCACCCAGGAGCCAAATATAATCTGTTTTTTAAACGCTGACAGTTGAGTTTGCAGTTCGAACGTGACCTCTTGCGTCGATCAGCGTCTCTATATCTCTGCGTCTCTACGAGCGCTCACTCTCACTCGTTGCCATTCCACGTGGCGTAGCTCAACTGTCACCATTTGAAAAATGAGGCTTTTCCAGCAAAAATGCCCAGAGGTGTTTTTCATAACTTCAGCTACCTCCCAACTCACTCTTCATTCCTCGCCGCCCATACCATAATTCCATTCTCTTGATCCTTTTCCATCTCACAGAACATGTCAATAACCCTCTCAATCTGATCGTCCGTAAACCGATCCCTTTCTCGCTTTCTCTTCTGATTCTCCTTGAGCATCGCCGTCAAAACCGTCGTTACGAGAATGAAGTTTTCGTTTGGATGAGCAGGTTTAACACTGGTCGGAGATGGTGCTGGACCCTTAGCAGCTTCAGAAGGTTTGACGCTTTCAGATGGTTCGGCTTTAGAAGGCTTCTTCAGAATCTGAGGTGCTTCAGAAGTCTTAACATTTTTGGAAACTTTGGTATCCGCAGCAGGTTTCGCTTCACAAGTCTCGACATCTTCAGATGACTTGGCTTCAGATGACTTGACGTCTTCTGCCGCTTTAACTTCAGCTTCAACTTCAACTTTTGGAATCGAAATCGGAATTGAATTCTGAACAGCTTCGACGACTTCAGATGTCGTCTTCTCCTTCTCCTTCTCATTTTCCTGTTTCTCCAAGTCCTTGACGTCCTCAGAGACTCCGATACAGTTACTGCAAAAAACATGATTACCACGACGTTTCGCAACAAGAAAAACATTGCAAAATGTGGCAGTTGAACTACGACACTTCGCAACCATTCCACATCTGCTCTCACCTCTTCTTCTCCTCCTCCTTTTCAATCTCAGTTGCTCCAGCTTCAGAAGGCTTGACGACTTCAGAAGTCGCCTTGTTGTTCGTCTTCTTCTTCTTCTTGTTTTTCTTGTTCACCTTCTTATTCTTTGCCGTCGCAACCTCGGAAGCGGTCGGGTTTGCACTGCAGCTGAAAATGGAAAAAGTTGATTCAATGTTTGCTGGCACTGACTGTCACGACGTTTCGCAACCACAAAGCTACCTCACTGCGCAGTTTCTCCCGACGTTCCGCAACCCCCTGTTCAACTCACACATTGCCTTCTCCTCCCATCTTCTTCTTCAGCTGTCGAGCCTCGTCCTCCTTTTCCTTTTCCTGTCTTAACATCGTCTCAAAAGCCATCATCTCCTCCTCCAAATCCTTCAATTTCAACTTTCCTTCTTTGCATGCTTTCTGAGAATTGTCTCGCAATACTGCCAGCTCTTCCTTCAGTTTGATGATCGTGTCCCAATCGAGTCTATGAAAACAAATATGGTACAGTCTGTTTCCGAAACACTGACACAAAATTTTTCTTGTTGAAGAATGACGTCGAGTTTGGTTCATTTTTCATTCTGACTACTGGGTTCGGTACACTGGTTTTTGTATGTATCAGTATTTATGAAACAGTCAGTTGTCTCGGTTTGCAGAGCACGCACTCGTCGGGTCTACAGTCATTTCTGACTCAATATTTTACTAGGTCTGGTGCAAGCCTGGCCTATTCCTTGTCTAGTCCACGACTCAATAGCAATTTCCAAAGCCCAACAACACTTCAAACCCTTCTCACCGATTCCAACCCTTCGTCTCCACCATCTTCGACGCCTTGCTCCGATCCTTGGCCGCTTCCGAAAGAAATTTTCCAAGTTTCTCAATTTGAACGTCCGTAAATCGATTCTTCACCGGTTTCCTCTTCTGGTGATCCTTGAGTAGCGACATAAGATTTTCCATCACATTTTTATCAGTCAGATCTGTCGGCGTGTCGACTATAGAGCTCTCGTCTTGTGCCATCCGAAGAGTTTCAATGACACGCAGTTGAAACGCTTTTGTGTATTCCAACGCGTTAGCCTCATCTATTAGCTTATTCGTCATTTGCATGTCGAGACTGTAATAATATGATTTTTTTACGAAAAAAATGCTTGGTGCCGCGACGCGACACGCGCCGCAATGAGCGCTCTCACTTACTTTTTCTGCTTAGCCGCCCAGAACAGCATTCCATTCTCTTTATCCTTTTCCTTCTCATAGTACATCTCAATAATGCTCTCAATTTGCTTGTCCGTGAATCGATCTCTCGCCTCCTTTCCTTTCTGCTGTTCCTTTAGCATCGTTGCCATAACATTCGCTATGAGAACCGACTGTTCGTCAGGTTCAGCAGGCTCGACACTGGAATTGAATCAAATAGAATGGTTGCGAAACGTCTCTTATCAACTCACTAGTTGCCCTCCGCAGCTTTCTTTTGTCGCACCAAGGCTGCACGAAGTCGAAATTCATAAGTTAACGTGCCTTCCAGTGCATTCATCTCATTTCTAATTCTTGTGAGCAATTCGAAGTTGAGACTGCAAACAAACGGATTGATTGATGGTGAGGCCGCAACGCAACGCGACACGCAACGCAACGCACCGTTCGGTGTTCTCATTGAGCCAGATCAAAAGTCCATTCTGTCCGTTCATTTCGTATACCGTATAAATATAACGGCTCAATTCAAAGTGCTCATCGGGGATTCGTTGCTCGACCGGCTTGTCCATCTGATTCTCCTTGACCATCTCCAACAATATTTCCTCGCTAAGCCGGTTGCTCGTTTTGAGATTTTTTTTGAAAGCGTTTTCGGCATTTGAGACGTTCATTTGTTTAGCTTCCTCAATTACTCTTTTAAGCGTTTCAACGTCGACGCTGTAATCGTTACAGTTGCATATAAATGGTACCTTCCTGTATCACCTACCCGCTCGCTTCCAACATTGCGTTCGCCTTCACCACATCTTCTTTACTTTCCACTATCACTCTTACAGAAACCTCAATTTCTTTATCCGTAAATCGATCTTGAATCGGTTTCTTCTTTTGCTTCTCCTTGATCTTCGACGAGACGACGCTGACTATATCATTCGTTCCGTCAGGTGTCTCCACCGTTTCCTCCACCTCTTCAATTTTGTCCACTTTCGACGTTGTAACTCTGAAAATAATCGTCGTGCTGCTACGACGTTTCGCAACCATTCCTCCTCACCTCGTTTCCTCCGGCATCGCAGACCGTTTCATATACACTTTCCAAGCCAAAACTATGACCTGCTCGTTGGAGAGTCGATACCTCGGGGGGAGAAGCATCTGGCGCCCCTTGATCTGTGCCGTTATCAACAACAGTGCTAGGTTTCCGTTCACCCCATCCAACCGGTTCATGATGATTGAAGATGTTGTTCAACTGGAGAAAGTCTTTGAACCAAAACTGGCAATATAGGGGTTCAGGCGGTACGGAGGAGGCACGTGGATTACGTTTTGCTGACAAGTTGATTGAACTGGTTTAGAGTCGGTAAGGTTCACGTGGTATAGGTAAGAAGGTGAGGACTTTCTTCAATTTTTGAATAACACTACACTGCTGGATCCTTGCTCGTGCTTTTTGGCAACCGCTTTCAGTATCAATATTAGCATTAGCATCTTTGAGTCAAGTCAATGAATGATCATATAATCTTATGTTATGTACGTTCATTTTAATTTCAATCTCAATTTCATAATTCACAATTAAATCACTTAATGCCAGTTTATTTTCTTTTCAAGTACCATATCCTCATCCTGTCAAATGCTCTCCAAATCCACCTTCCTCGTCGAACTGCCCTCTCTACCGTAAATCACCTCGTACAGATCGTCGCCGTCGTATGGCTTCTTTGGGATTTTGATTCTTCTGAAAAATGAATCATTATCTCGTGTATTTCGATGAAACGCGAACCGAGTTTTGTAGATGGCCAGTGCGCAGAACAAAGAGTTGAAGATGAAAAGAGGCGGCACGATGATCATGGCCATGTTGGTATCTGGAAGGGAATAATTAAAGGCGGTGGGGATAGATGTTGGTCTCGCAGCGATGATAGCGAAATTAGACTGGTACTGGGTCAATTAAAGGAGTCGACTCACATTTGAAAATCATTTTCAGATCAGCTCTCTGCAAGTAAAATTGACAACGAAGAAGTATCCCGCCGATGACAACAGTTTGAATAATCTGGAATTCATAGTTACGTAGCAACCAAACTGTCCCTGGAACTATTACCATAAGGAAAAAAAGAAATCGCATTTGGGCGGCGGAACTTCTGCTGACAATTAATGTGATGATATAAGGAATGAGCTAAAGATAAAATTCAAGTATAACAAGAATTAAAGATCAGTTTACCATGTATAAAAATGCCGCAATATAAATGCCGGGAAGCAGTAAGCAATTGTCATGTATTTTGGGAGAAATGCGGTGGCTAGAAAAAAGATGGTAACTTTTATTGTTAAATTAAGCCATACACATCAATCGCCCAGGAAATTGCAGGAATCAATAGAGTTAAGCCAAAAATTAGTGCAATCGCCAAGAAAATGCCCTGAACTTGTAATATTAGTTAACTCGTATTAAACAGAATTAAGAATTGAATCCAAACTTACAGCTACAGTACCAAAAAACAGTTTCTGATCTTCTAGGATATACGATTTTTTGTCATTAGTATCCGATGACTTTTTTGATTCCGATTCCAAAGACATTTTTTGAAGAAATGATTCAGGAAGACCAAGGTTCAGATTCTCCGTGACATTTTCAAATTGGCTATTCTCAAATTCTCAAATTATTTCTTCAAAAATGCCTTCGGAATCGGAATCGAGAAAGTCATCGGATACTAATGACCAAAGATCGTATTACCTAGAAGATCAGAAACTGTTTTTTGGTCCTGTAAGAGTGAGTTTTGCTTCAATTCTTGATTCTTTTAAATCCAAAACAATTACAATTACAAGTTCAGGCCGTTTTTGCTTCGATTGCAATGACTTTCTACCTAGCTCTTGTTATTGCTGTTGTTGCCTATCTGATTGATCTGTGAGTCTAAATTCAATAGTTTTCATTTGCAGATATTACTGTTCTCTGACGAAGCGCCTCTAATGGAACTCTTCTATCTGCCGCTGGTCTCGCCAAGCACGAAAAGGACGGGGCTTCAGCTTCAATTTATTTTCAACCGTTTTTCCCCATTTTTCTGTGTTTTGTTCGCTTGAGCAAGATTTATTTGATGCATTTCATGAAATTCACAGTTCTTCCATTAGGGCCGCTTCGTCAGAGAACAGTAATAGTTGCCTAAATACATGTTTCCAGGCGTGCTGCACACTCGGCGAATATCCTAGACAAACTTGGCACGTTTCCCGGAATTTATAACGCGGCATTCGTATACATGGTAAACTGATCTTTACCTTTTTCAATTTTTAACTTGATTTTCAGTTTATTCCTTTTTTCGTCATGCTATTAACCAACCTAACTTCCGCCGCCCAAATGCGATTCCTTTTTTTCCTTATGGTATCAGTTCCAGGGACAGTTTGGTTGCTACGTAACTATAAATTCCAGATAATTCAAACTGTTGTCATCGGCGGGATACTTCTTCGTTTTCAATTTTACTTGCAGAGAGCTGACCTGAAAATGGATTTTAAATGTGAGTTGACTCCTTTAATTGACCTAAGCCTAAGCCAAACGATGTTGTCATCGCTGGGGAGACCAGTTCGACCAAACCGTGATTAGTTCATCCAACTTTGCGCGTTTTCTAATTGCAAAAAAACTGACTCGTGTCTTAGATCAACCTAAATACGGAAAAATGTCACCAAATACTCTCAAAACTTGAAAACCGAGATCTGCAGTGTGAACTTTACTCTTTTCCCCATTCGACAAGCACTTTCGTTCATTGCTCGTCTATCATTCTTGCCAAATAACCTGTTCTTTCAATTTTTCGTTTTTTAAGTAACCTGGTTCGTATATTTAACCTAAAACAAGCTTAACTTTGCTATCATCGCTGCGAGACCCACATCTATCTCCCACCGCCTCTAATTATTTCTTTCCAGATACCAACATGGCCATGATCGTCGTGCCGCCTCTATTCATCTTCAACTCTTTGTTCTGCGCACTGGCCATTTACAAAACTCGGTTGGCTTTTCATCAAAAAACACAAGACAATGATTCATTTTTCAGAAGAATCAAAATCCCAAAGAAGCCATACGAGGGCGACGATCTGTACGAGGTGATTTACGGTGGAGAGGGCAGTTCGACGAGGAAGGTGGATTTGGAGAGCATTTGACAGGATGAGGATATGGTACTTGACAAGAGAATGAACTGGCATTATCTGATTGTGAATATGGTTTTGCGCGAGAGAGTGTTGCCCGCGCAGACGCGCAGACGACGAGAGAGCGCGACGGTTAAAGGCGCACACCTTTTCTCAGGCGGGTCTCGC
>LR570529.1:0-13698 GCA_900536345.3 Caenorhabditis sp. 39 LS-2015 | reverse complement strand
AAATTTTAAAAATATGCGACATTTTGAATTTTTTGAGATGCAAAATAAAATTTTAGAAATTAAAAAAATTGAAATTTATTTGAAATATGAATAAAATTTCAAAAATCCAATTTTCCAAATTTTAAAGAATTTTTAAAAATCTAAAAAAATTTGAATAAAACTTTTTTGGAAAAATTTAATTTTTTCAAATTTAAATTAAATCATTAATATATTTTTATAAATAAGTTTTTCAATTATTAGAAAAAAAAATATGCAAAATCGAGTTTTAAAAATAAAAAATAATAAATTGAAATCAGAGTATTTTTTTTTTAATTTTTTAAATTTTTCAGAAAAATTTCAAAAAATCCAAAAAAAAATTATTAAATAATTTTAAAAAAATTGAGGACAAAGTTATTGAAAAACTAGCAAATCTAAGCATTAAAATTCGACTTTTTCCAGTCTGGGGAATCGGTTTGCTGTTCGTCACCCTTATCAATATGTGTGCAGTCGTTGGCATTGGTGTAATGCGATACCTAACGAAAAATACGTATAATCAGGTACCTTTTATCATTTTTTATCAATTTTCAACATTCCAAACCCATTTCCTGCAGATAATCACTCTATTCGTCGGCCTCGGCGTCGGATCGCTGTCCGGCTCGAGTTTCTATCACCTTCTACCCCAAGCGCATCCCTCTTTGATGGATGAAGTCGATGAGAATGGCCATCCGACGCATTCTTATCTTCATATGGCTCATATTTCGATTCTCGGCGTCTACGCCTTCTTTTTCTGTGATAAACTTATCAAGATCATTTTGGAGATTAGAAAAGTGAGTTTTTTGGCAATTTTCACACGAAAATCCTGGTTTTTCGACTGAAAACTCTGAAAATTCCGGATTTTTCGCTGAAAATCTTCAAAAATCTTCAATATTTCCAGAAAAACCAACACATTCACCATCGTCGAATGTCGCTTGAAGACGCCGCTGCGATGAGCACCGAAAGAAGCGATGCCACCCTGGTATCGGATGCAGTTGATCGGGAAGAGGATCTGTTGAGGACTGTGCTCAAGAAGGTTTGAAGTTACGCATTTTTAACGAAAATAGTGGAAAATTTGGAGAAAAATTGAAGAAATGCAGAGATTAGGCACCCCGACGTTTCGCAACCGAAGAAAGATGGTTCAGAATCAAGAAAAATGGGCTGAAAATTGGTGAATTCTATGGAGTTGCGAAACGTCGGGGTTCAGAGAAGGAACAGATTCGATTTGGAACCACGACATTTCGCAACTCTTATAGTATGCAAAAAATACAAATTTAATATGGTTGCGAAACGTCGGGTTCCTCATTACTCAGAGAGCATTTTTTGATTAGAAATTGCGGAAAACTGAGAGAAAAATGAAAAAAATGTCGAGATTAGGCACCCCGACGTTTCGCAACCGCAGAAAAATGGTCAATTTTATCGAAAACTGGCCGTTTTTTGATTTTATGGAGTTGCGAAACGTCGGGGTGCCGAAAAATAACAATTTCGCCTCGGAACCACGACGTTTCGCAACTTTTTCGAATTTTTATGAGGTTGCGAAACGTCGAGGTCATTAGATATCCTAAAATCCGAATTTCCAGGGAATAATGAGCAAAGCTGATGTCGACGAGACGGAAATGATGACGCTGGAAGACAAATCCGGCAAATCGATGGGCGATCAAGTGAGTCGTTTGGTTTTCGTGTGTTTTTCCGTGAAAAATGTGGAATTTAGAGTTTTTTCGTTAGATTATCGATTAATTTTGGTTTTTCTAATCAAAAATTGCATCAACTCTAATTCTAGCATAAGAAAACATGTAAATATCGTGTATTTGGCTGATAATCTGTAGTTTCAATTTTCCCTCTCTCTTTTCCAAAAAAAGAGACAAAACCCGTGTGAAATTGAACATTTTGGTTGCTTTATGTGCTCTAAAACCGTGTAGTTTTAGTTTGTGCCAAGTTATAGATTATCAGCCAGTCGACACACACACTTTCCGCCCGAAAAGGCCTTTCCAAGGTGATTTGTGCGTTCAGAGGCCGCAAGAATGAGGTAAAATGGGCAATTTATGACATTTTGAGTGACTTTTACGTTGAAAAACTTGGAAATTTATGCGTTTTTATGAAATTTTGGGTCAAAACCCTTTTTGAGTGACCTTTCTGTCATTTTTATGCTAAAAAGACCCGAAAACTTGAAAAATCGTTCATTTCTTTCAATTTTGGGTCAACAACCTAAAAACCTGAGAAAATTCACTTTTTGAGTGACTTTTGCACGAAAATCTGAAATTTTTACGGTATAATACCCGAAAAGCAGAAAAATCGTGACTTTTGGATCATTTCTTCAAATTTTAATCCAAAAACCAGAAAACTTGAGAAAATCGGGAATTTTAGATTGTGTTTGCAATTTTTATGCCAAAAACTTGAAAATCTGAGAAAAATCATGTTTTGAATGACTTTTGCACGAAACTTTACAATTTTTATGCTAAAAACACCGGAAAATCTGAAAAACCGTGATTTTTGGATCATTTTTCCAAATTTTAGGCCAAAAACCATTTTTGAGTGATTTTCGAACGAAATTCTGCAGTTTTTTACGATAAAACGCCGGAAAACCGGAAAATTGTTGATTTTCGGATCATTTTCCCTGATTTTCCGCACCGAATCCCCTATTTCCAGGCCCACGGCATCTGCGTCCACGACCATTCCATCGACTTCCGTGCCGGTGACTCTGCGATAGCCGCAGTCGCCTGGATGATCGTCTTCGGCGACGGACTTCACAATTTCATCGACGGCATCTCGATCGGAGCCGCCTTTGCCGAATCGCTGCACTCGGGACTCTCGATTTCGCTGGCCGTACTTTGCGAGGAATTCCCGCATGAACTTGGTGAGCATTTTTTGGATTTTCGGAGTTTTTTAAAAGTGGAAATCTGGGATTTCTAGCGATTTTTAGCCGATTTTCTTGAATTTTACGGAAAAACTTCAAAAATTTGATGGAAAACCCATAGAAACCCTGCCGATCGCTGCGAGACCCATTGGGCACTCAAAAATTGAAAAAAATGGTCGAAAATTCAACATTTCCTAGAGTTCGAAATGATTTTTGACATTTCTAGCTGAGTTTTTTGTTTTTTCTTAATTTTGCCTCAAAAAATTGCTAAAAATCTGAAAATGCCCATTTTCCAGGCGACGTCGCGATACTTGTCGCTTCTGGAATGTCGCTGAAGCAGGCGCTCGTCTACAATCTGCTGTCGGCCATCACTTGCTACATTGGCTTCTTCATCGGCGTCGGAATCGGAGAACTCGGGCCGGACACGTCGAAATACGCGTTTGGACTCGCCGGCGGCATGTTTTTGTACATTTCGCTGGCTTGTATGGTGAGTTTTTTGGTTTTTTGAATGGAAATTGGCAATTTTGACAGAAAATTGATTTTTCTCGGGTAAATCAAATCGCTTGAAATTATATTTAAGTCAAAAACTTTTCCTGAAATTCAATCGGATGAAAAAATGGAATTTTTGAATTAAATTTGACATTTCTGGAATTAAATTGGAAAAACTGGAATTAAATATGAAGAAAATGGAAGATAAAATCTATAAAATTCATTTTCCATTTTCTTCATATTTAATTCCAGTTTTTCCAATTTAATTCCAGAAATGGCAAACTTAATTCAAAATTCCATTTTTTCTTGGTTTTAATTCCAGAAAAGGTTTCAAAAATTTAATTGAATTTTATTAAATTCCGAAGTTTCAAAATTTAATTTAAATTGGCAATTTTCTTTATTTCCGACCAATTCACCAGATTTTATGAGAATTTCGATTTTCCAGATGCCAGAAATGAAAAAAGCGATGGAAGAGGCGCTGAACGTGTCTCTAAAACACGGAATCTACGTGCTGTTCCTCCAAACTGTCGGCCTGTTCACCGGCCTCTCGCTAATGTACGTCATGGCCAGATACGGAGAGAGTATAGCGATTTGAGAAAGAATTTCCGCGAAATTCGAAATTTTTCTAGGCTAGGTAATTAAAATTAAGTTTTGTTATGTGTTTTTTTACTTTTTTCTTTTTAAAAATCCCGAAAATTTAAAATCTACAGCGAATTGTCAATTTTAAATTTTTTTGCCCCGGCTAATAGAGCTTATCATTTCATTTCATTTTCCGAGTTTTTTTCTTCTTTTTTTTTGTTTGAAAATTTCAAAATCTTATTTTTCCCGCCCAACAACGAGATGCACCATGATTTGATTTGATTTGGCTGCGTACATACTTACTTTTCACTTTTCTCGATCGCTGAGCATTCAATTTGGTTGAAAATTGCGAAATGTTATGGTTTTCTGGCGGAAAGAGCCCTGGAATCGCGACGCGACCGCAACGCAGCTGATCTCATAGCGATTTGAGTCGTTATGCGCCTTTAAATAGATTTTCCTTGAGGAATACTGTTTAAAGGCGCATAACAACTCGAATCGCTGTGAGATCAGCTGCGTTGCGGTCGCGTCGCGGTTCCAGGGCTTTTTCCGCCGGAAAACGATATCATTTTGAAATTTTCGACCACATTGAATGCTCAGCGCTAAAAATAAGTAGGTACGCAGCCAAATGGAATCAAATCGAGTCATGGTGCATCGCGTCCCCCTCATCCCATCTTTATCGATCTGTTCCGCCCGTGACCCATCCATCAAATCATATATAGAAATAATCAAATCAATTTATCAATTTATCACCCCTTTCCCCCCCCCCCTTCCCGAGATTCTTCACATCATAATCATTCAATCATCGAAAAATCAGCATAATAAATTCATTTCTGACGGCAAATCAGAATGAATGCGTGAATGATGCCGGGCACGAAGAACAGACACGTCAGCAGCACGTTCAGCACCAATTGAAGGCCGCATCCGTCGGTTAGAAGCACGGAAATTGGCTGGAAATTGGGAATTTCGATGAAATTAGTAGAATTCGCAGTGGAGCGCGTTTGCTTACCGGGAACAGAATGGCGAAGATGATTTCGATGAGTTTGCACATGGTGCCGTGAGTTTTTATCGATTTTTCGAGAGTTTTTGGGGGAAATGTAAGGGAAATGTGACTTTAAGCAAAAAATCGGCGAAAATTTCACCGTCAACAAGCAAAAATGCACCTGTCATTCGAGTAATTCCGGTCGAAACCAGGTGCAATTGGTGTAGTGCGGCCGCAAGGATTCCGAGGACGTTGTCGCCAACAACAACGTCTTCTTGACTTGATTACAGCATCGGAGGGAAGCGATTCGCTGTGGCTCGTCGACTGGACCGCAGAGGATCACGAATTCGGCATGGCACAGGTTGGGGGAGGCGGTGTAGACGAGGTAGTTGCCGCCGAAACGGGAACCGTCGGCCAGGAAGTAGCTGGAAGGGGTGCGATGAAGGGGCGACGATTCGCAACCGGGGAATGTGGAAAATTGGATGTTTGGGTGCTACGACGTTTCGCAACTACCACAACTACGACGTACTTTTGGCTAATACGACGTTTCGCAACCGCTAGCTCTTTTTTAAAAATTTCGACATTTTCCTACTACGACGTTTCACAACCGCTACGTCTCGCAACTACGACGTTTCGCAACCCCTTATTTTTGAAATCTGGATCAAGTACGACGTTTCGCAACCACGACACTTCGCAACTACATCGTGCTTCTGGCAACCCCGACGTTTCGCAACCCATAGAGAAAGCTAGGGTTGCATGAAAATCGTGCAATTTTCGGCGTTTTTTTCGAAATCTAAGCATTTTCCATGGTTGCGAAACGTCGGGGTGCCATATACTCACCCCTTCCTCCAAAAATCCCTAACCACCAGTCGTTTCGTGCGAAATTCCGCGGTATCCTCGAACGGAATCCGTTCCCGATCCACCAACGTCTTCCGGATCTCCCCATCTTCGCCGTCGTTGCTCATCTGAATCCTGAAGACGTCGGCGATTCCGAATTCGACGAGCACTGCGACGAGTTCGTCGAGAATCGGACACAGATTCGAGTTGAAGTGCCAGTTTTGCGAGTCTTCGGTTTTTTGCCGGTTTATGCTGATTCTCGCCTCGCTTTCCAGATAGTCGGCGTCTGAATTGATGAAAATTTCGAAATTTGAAAAAGTTAGGCCACGGGCGATTTACGGGGTGTCGATTTACGCGGAGATTTGAATTTTTTCTCATTTTTTTCACTTTCTTCCTAAAAATTTAGTGTTTCAATCAGAATTTGCAATTTTCAGAGCCATAAGTATCGAAAAAATGAAAAAATTCACTGGAAAATTCAAAATAGCCGTAACCGTATATCGACACCTCGAAAATCGATAATTGGCAATTTTTTCGCGAAATTGATTTTTTTTTCTTTTTTTTTCGCTTTTTCCGGAATTTTTTTTGAAGTAAAAGATGAAATACCTGATTTTGAAGCGAAAAACTTGCCATTTACATGACAAATTTCGATTTTCGGCTTCAAATTTTGAATCGTCGTCGGGATTTCCAAGAGTTCGGGTTTCTCGGCTTTCAACATTTTTTTTTTGAGTTGTTTCTGAAGGAAATGAGATTGGAAATTGATAATTGCTAAGGAAGAGTGAAGCAAAAATAAAAATTTAAAAAAAAAAAATTTTGAAAAAAAATTAAATTTTTCTTTTAATTTTCTGAATTAAAAAAAAATATTTTTTGCTAAATAATAATCACCGATATTTTTAAAAAAATATTCAAAATAGAAAATGGATAAAAACCATTTCTCAAAGAAAAAATTATAATTTGAAAAATTGAAAAAAAAAAAATTTAAATATTTTTTTAAAAATTAAATAAATTTAATTAAAATCACATTTCTAGCTAAAACTATACATTTTTAAATATCTACTCGTCAAAAAAAAACTAGTTTTTCACAGAAAAAAAGCAAAAAAAAACGGGAAAATTCGAAAAATTCGAAAAACCGCATCGAAAAATGTGCAAAAACTGCTCGGAAAACCCGAGAAAGTCTTTTGCTAGAGTTAGCAACTCTTTTGCTAGAGTTAGCAAGCCTTTCGCAAGAGTTGCACGAAATGCGCAAGCAAACGGAGGTTCGTCGCTTTTCGCGTGCTGGCGCATATCTCGCACAGTAATTTTTGTTTTTCTTTTCTTTTCGTTTTTGCTCATTTTTGGCCCATTTCGAGCCGTTTTTCGCTGTTTTTTCGTTGAATGTTCAAAAAAAGTATTGATTTTTCATTTTTGTCCATTTTTCTAACATTTTTAGCAGTTTTTGATCGAAAATAGGGAAAATTTCGAAATTTAGGACTTTTTGTGTTTTTCGTCAATTTTTTGCTTTTTCCCGTATTTTCAATGCAATTTTTTGAAAAATACCCGAAAAACACCTTTTTTGATGTTTCCGCCCATTTCTAAATAGTAATTTTTGAAAAAAAAATTAAGAAATTTCTGAGTGTCTGATAGTTGTCGCAAGGTTTCCGCTTTTCATTTGCAATTTTCTCATAAAGGAACCCTTGAGAACAAACAAAGAGCAAACAGATTAAATAGAAAAATTATTGAATAAGAAAGCTTTTCGCATTTTTTCTTATTTCGAGAGGCGCGATCGTAGCTTGGAACAGGGAATTTCAAGATGTAAGTTACGATTACTTCATATTTTTCCCAAAAATAAACGCACTATTTTTCAGAAAAAAACAGGAGATACTTCAAAAATTTCAAAAGCAGAGACGCGCTCTGAAGACCGCAAAATTGACGGGAAGCCCAAAATCCTGCGTAAGTGATCTCAATGTGTTTGATTTTTCAATTTGAATTACAGAAAGACGCCAAATTGACTGATTTAAAGTGTCGAACGAGAGGACGCTCAAAGCATACACCAACACAACACCATTCAATCCCGAATCGGACGGACGCGTCGAACTCAGAAAACTTGGAGACACGGACTGCGAAACTGGAAAATCATGCGATTAAGAAGTATGTGTACAATTTTTTTTTTGAGAATTTCATGGAAAAAGCTTTCACCGTTTTTAACAAGAGAAGTGTTCTTGGTGGAAATGTTCCTATTTTTGTTATGTCACTAGATTGAGGACACTGAAAACGGTCTATTAGGCCGCTATCTCCGCAACCCAATATGTAGGCAGTGTGATAATTTTAGTTTCATAATCCAAACTTTGAAAAATATGCGAAACAAAACGGTTGGGTTGCGGAGATAGCGGCCTAATAGACCGTTTTCAGTGTCCTCAATCTAGTGACATAACAAAAATAGGAAAATTTCCACCAAAAACACTTCTCTTGTTAACAACGGTGAAAGCTTTTTCCATGAAATTCTCAAAAAAAATTGTACACATACTTCCTAACTTCACGATTTACCAGTATCTAAGTTTATATCTCAAAAGTTTTTTTTTTAATTTTTGTATATTTTCATTTGAATTTTAATAAATATAATTATCATTTACAAAGTATTTTTTGAACCGGAACAAAATTTCAGAAAACCCTGAAAGCCTAGTGAAAGCCCTCTGCAAGTCTTTCGCTAGCCCGCTGCAAACTTTTCGCTAGGGTTTGCAAGGCCTACGCAAGGGCTCTTGGCGCACTTGCAAACCCTAGTGAAAAGTTTTCAGAGCCCTAGCGAAAGACTTGCACTGAGTTTCCGAGTGGTAAAAATCGATAATTTTTGCTGGAAGAATACGGAAAATTGTGTATGGTTTCGAAATGTCGTGGTTTCGGAACGTTGCGGCGGCAAAAACAGTGCAAATTTAAATATTACAAAATGGAAAAAAAAAACCAAAAAACTTGAAAAAATCAATAAAAAATTGATTTTTGCTGGAAAAACACGGAAAATTTGTGTAAAATTTCGCACAGTTTCGAAATGTTGTGGTTTCGAAATGTCGGGGGATCAAAAACAGTGCAAATTTACAAAATCCCAAAAAAGTCATCTCACAATCAAAAAAATAGCAAAAAAAGCCAAAAATCTGGAAAAAATCGATAATTTTTGGTGTAAAATTTCGCACAGTTTCGAAACGTCGCGGTTGCGAAATATCGGGGAGGCGGCTAAACCAAATACAGTCGAAAATAAAATATATTAAAAAAATCGATAATCACTCAATATTGATCGATCGATCAATTAAGCCCTAATTTCGAGTTGACGGTATTTTTGAGTGAATACAAATAGGTAAGTCGTCCAATAACATCCCTCGCCTCGGCGATTCGCTTCTTCTCGAACAGAACTGCCAGTTTCTCGAGTTCCTCGTCCACTTCCCGTCCCAGTCTCTTCTTCTCCTTCTTCAACTCCTCCTCCCCCGACATTCCGTCGATTTCCTCGTTTCTCTCGAGCATTTCCATCAGAACCTCGGCGCTTTGCGTCTTCTCCTCCTCCTCGCCGTACTCCTTTTTCATGAAATATTTGGCTCGTCGAAACGGATCCGCCAGTTCTTTGTATGCTTCGTTGAGTCGTCGCGAGTGCTCTTCGGACAGCTTCTGCTCTTCTGGCGTCGCCTGCATGAACTTGTCGGGGTGCAGTTTGGATTGCAGCTGGCGGAATCTGGAAAATGGGGAACTGAATAAGGATCCGTTCGAACTGGAAAAAAAGCACAAAAAAAATCAAAATTCCCAGATAAATATTTAACAATTAAATAAAAATGAAAAAAACAATTTTTTTTGAATTTCTTTTTTCGATTCATTTTCAATTTTGTGAATAAATAAAAATAATTGAATCTAGATGAATTTTGGCATTTTAACTCGGCAATTTCGTATTTAATTTTTTGAATTAAAAAAAAAACACAAAAATCGCGATTTTACGAAAATTTAGCTCTGGCTGCATCAAATTTGAGCTGAATTTTTTAAAAATTGCGAATTTGTCAAATTTGACACGGATTTCGCAAAATCACAAACTCTAGAGTTCGCGAGAAACGGGGAAAACCAGAACAAAAAAAATTGATTTGAAATTTTTTTTTTTTCGAAAAATCAATTTTTTTTTCTAAATTGTTTTTCCTGATTTTTTCGCGTGGCTTTTCAATAACTTTGGGATTAAGCAATTAAGCTGACGTCCAGGGAAAACCAGATCTGGCGCTAAAAAAAATTCAAATGAAAAAAAAATTTCAAAAAAAAAAAAATTCAAAAATTCAAAAATTTCGCCATTTTTCAGAAGAATCGCTGAGAAATTATAGTTTCAAAAACCTGAAAATTTTATTTCATATTCAAATGTCTGAAAAATGCGAGATGTTTAAATTTGAAAATTTCAGCTGCTAAATCTAAATGCAGAGAAAAATTTCAAAAATTCGCAAATTTGTCAATTTTAAGAAGAAAAAAAATCGAAAAATTGCTGAAAAACAGTGGAAATAAATGAATAAATATTTAGCTATTCCCAAAAAAAAATTCGAAAATTAAAAAAAAAATAATTAAAAAAATTTTCAAAAATTGTTAAAAAATTGAAAATTGCGTCATTATCATTTTAATCCCATTTTTTTCAAATTTCCATTTTCCCCGCCTATTACCTCTGCTTCAAATCGTCGGGATCGATGCGAAACTCAAATTTGACACCCATATAATTGAAATAGTCCTGTCCTGCGGCGACCGGTTGAATCACATTGCACTTTTGGCAGATGATCGGATCGCTCACGTCCTTTTTGCAGTTCCAGCACGACGGATGACTTCGTGGCGGATGGGTCTTGCAGCGAATTTGGAATTGGGCGAGACGGGCGGCGCTCATGCTGTACGGTAGGGCGAATTTGCCAAATTTCGGGGAAAATTTAAAATTTCAGGTATTTAGATGAAAAACCATAGAAATAGAGGAATTGGGGCTAGAAATTATAAAAATATATAGATTTTCATCTTGGGGGATCATAATGACCAAAACATGAAAAAATTGAGATGCAAATAAACCGAAAAATCCAAAAATTTGGATCAAAATTCGAAAATTCCAAAAAAATCAATAATTTAGAAACAAATCATCACTTATTGGCGAACTTGACTTTGATCTGATGCGTCGGAGTGATACGGAAGTTGTCGAGAGCCTGACGAGCCGGCTCCGAGAGATCTTCCGATTCGTACTCGATGAACGCGAATTCCTTGCTGTTCGGCATCCAGCGAACCTCGCGAAGACCCGGGAATCTGGAGGAAAATGAGATTTTCGGGTTTTTTTGAAACGATATTCTGATATTTCCCTACTGTAACGTTTCGCAACTCAAGACGTTTTTTTCAAAATTTTTAAAATCGTAATATCGTGAAAAGTTGCGAAACGTTACAGTTGCAAAGTGAAAAATGAAAAGTAGCTAGTTGCGAAACGTTATATTATGCGTTCCTCAAATCGTAAGAGCACGGTGTCCAGCACTTCCAATGCGGTTGCTGGCGCAATTGCAACAATTTTCACTTAACAAAGCGCTGCGTAATTTGTGGAGTGTCGTATGCGCCGGGGACTAGAAATAACTTCTTCCCCGCTTTCAAATAAAAGCGCGGCAGCTAAAATAACTAATTTTTTTGAAAGGAAAGTGGAAGAAAAACGCCATTTTATCGACTGAAAATGCATTCTAAAGAGAGATATGTAGTTGTATGCCGTATTCAGACATTTCTGAAACAATTTTACACAAGAAATGCGTGGAATTAAAGATTCCACGATTTTTTAACCTTGAATAACTCAGTCAATACGCAATATTTTCAGACGCCCGAGCGCTCAAAATGATCGCCTAGTTCTATTCTTCAAGTTGTCCAGACATATTTTTGAAATAAAAATTCATTCTTGAGATAACACGGAAAATACATGTTTTCAGGCCAAATTTTGAGGTCTGAAGAACTTTACGAATTCTTGATATTTTGAGACCGGCGACCTCTCAAAATGTATATTTCGCTTAAGCGAACAAAGTTACCAGAGAAATTTTGAAAAAAATCGAACGTTCCGTCTGAAAAATCGAAAAAAAGCCTATTTCAGTGCATTTTTCGGAGAGGCACGAGAAGTGCGTCATGGCGCGCAGCAAACGCGCTCCGCCGCACTCTTTTTTAATTTTGGAAGCGCTGGACACCGTGAAGAGTTGCGATTCAAACGCAGAATGTCGTCCGTCCCGCCACGAAAATGAAAAAAACTACGGTGGAAGGGGCGTGGCTTGCTCATTTTTAAATTTTATTTCGAAATCACAGATTTTTTAGTTTTTTGTCGGTTTTTTACGATTTTCATGTATGTTTCGAGTGAAAATGCTTAAAAAACTATTTGAACGAAGCATTTTCACTCGAAACACACATGAAAATCGTAAAAAAACCGACAAAAAACTAAAAAATCTGTGATTTCTGTGAAATAAAATTAAAAATTAGCAAGCCACGCCCCTTCCACCGTAGTTTTTCACTTTTGTGGCGGGACGGACGCCATTCTGCGTTTGAATCGCAACTTTTACGATTTGAGGAACGCATAATAGTGGTTGCGAAACGTTACGAAACGTTAAAACGTCGGGGCGCCATCAAAACCTCACAATCAGCAAATCACGAAATTCTCAAAATTCGCCAAAACTACTCACTGGCTGAAAATGGTCTGAATCTGTTCGGGTTCGGTGCCTTCCGGAATATTCGAGCAGAACAGAATGTTGTTCGGCGCTCCGGGTCCCTCGTCGTTCTCTTTCTGTCCCGTCGCCCCTTCGTCAGTTCCCTCCGCCGACGTCTTCTCCTTTCCATTCTCCGCCGTCGGTCGATCATACGGTTTCTTGGCTGCTCCCCGGGTCACCGTCTTGTTGTTGCTATTCCTCTTCTCGACAAACGTTCCCTTGGCTCGAGAGATCACATCAGAATCCTCACGAGCGTATTGAATACGCATCGGTTTGCCGTAGAACGGGAAGCCTTGAAGGGCTCGGAGAGCATTGGAAGCCGACGAGACCTCCTTGAAGACGATGTGCGCTTGTCCGCGCATCTTCTCCTTGCGGAACGACATCAGCTGGATTATCTCGCCGAATTGGGTGAAGATCATGTGAAGCGAACGTTTTAGTTCTGAAAAATTGGATTTTCAACTGATTTTCCTCAATTTGCGCTGAAATTTTGACGGGAATTCGGAAATTGAGTAAAAAATAGTGAAATTCGATTAAAAAAAATGCGATAAATATCGATTTTAAACTGATTTTTCTAACTTTTGACGGAAATTTTGACCAAAACTGAGAAATTGAGTGGAAAATCAGTGATATGTGACGGAAATCTTTGAAAATCGGTGAAATTTGTTGTTTTGAATAAGGAAAACGAATTTTCTAACGATTTTTCTCAATTTCAATGAAAATCTTCACAAATTTATCATTTTTAGACAAAATTTATGGATTTTTGACGGAAAACGCGATGATTATCGATTTTAAACAGGGATTTCTCAATTTTCGCTGAAAATATCACATTTTCTACCGATTTTCCTCATTTTCGCTGAAATTTTGACGAGAATCGAGAAATTGAGTAGAAAACAGTGACATTCGATAAATACATCAAAAAATCGCTGAAAGTTGTTATTTTCCATTGAAAAAACAAACTTTCTACCGTTTTTTCTCGTTTTCGATGAAAATCTTCGCAAACTCAGCATTTTTAATCAAAATTGCTGAAATTTTGGCAGGAAATCAATAAAAATGCCATTTTTCAGCTCAAATTCAATTTTTATGAAAAATGTCTCATTTTCTACCGTTTTTTCTTCAATTTTGCTGAAATTTTGACGGGAAATCGATAAAAAACCCGGCTTCTCGCTAAAAAGTTGGTTAAAACCTCACCATCTTTCTTCACCTTCTCATTGAGATTGTTCACGTAGATCGTGTGGTTCGGTTTGATATCAGCCATTTTCTAAATACCAAGAAAAATT
>LR570527.1:0-15378 GCA_900536345.3 Caenorhabditis sp. 39 LS-2015 | reverse complement strand
AGGTCGGCCGCCGCCGCCCAACTCAAAACATAGGCGCCATCGCCATCCCGGTTTTTGTCGGTACACAGCGCTGCATAAGATCGGCCGGCGCCCGCGCGCCTGCACGTGCGAGCTGCCCTCGCAAAAAGCGTTCGAGTTTCAAACTCGTGCTTTTTTTTGGGCACACTGTTCGTGGCGAGACCAACGGGAGATGGAAGAGTTTCCGGCCAGCAGAAACTCTGCCATTGGGGGCGCATCGTCAGAGAACAGTTCGAAGAATCAGAAGAACTCGGCGTTGCCTGAGTGACATGAGACCTAATTGCCTTAAGCGATCATTGTAGGAGGTATATGACAAGTTGCAGCGTTGGAAAACTACGCGAGAGAAGTACCTTGGGGGTGACTCAAGGAGTTTTGTGAGATCGTTTGATTTTGGATGGAATAGAGTGCAACAATATTCTAAGACTGGGGTAACATACGCATTGAACAAGGTTATGTAGAAACGTGGGTTAGTAGAACGGAAAGAGCGCAGAATTTGTCGGGATTTAAGTAGCGCCGTGCTGGAGATGATTTTGATATGCTTTTTAAAGTTCAGTTTGCTGTCGAACCAGACTCCAAGATCTTTAGGGTTATCGGCTGGATTTATTTTTATGCCATTTAGCGTGTAGGTTTCTCTCGGATTGTTTTTTCCTAGGTGGAAAACTACAGTTTTGTTCTCTGCGAGGGCGAGTTGCCATTTGGCGCACCAGTCGGCGATAGTGTTGGCGCATTTTTGGATGCTTGCGCGGTTTGCGCCGACAATTTTAATATCGTCGGCGAAAGCCGTTACATGGACATCATCAGGGATCGAGCAAAGTAAGTCGTTAATGTATATTAAAAAAAGAAAAGGACCCAAAACGGTGCCTTGGGGAACTCCCGATACTGCAGAAAAAGTTTTTTTTGTTTTTCTTGATAGATAATTATAATTATAAAACGGTTATAAGATTGAGGACTTGGGCAATTAATGTATTGTCCGAGTTCGCAATAATAATAGCATCGTGTTAAATTTTCCCCACCGTTCGTATTCTCGAGTCTCCTCGACGTCAGCTCATTTCAAATTTGTTTCGAATTATCAGGCAGGCAATGCGAAGTCAAAAGAACCTTCAAATGAACATTCGTATCAAATTAAGTGATAAGAAATCGTCAACTGTGCATCTGCCACAGTTGCAATGTAATTTAATTCAATTTCATAAACGTAGATTATAAGCAATTCTACCTAAATGGTAGGAGTATTGTGGACGCATGGCTTGGCTGCTGTTTTTTCAGTGCTCATAACATCTGGAATATGGTTAACGGTAAAATTTCAGAAATTGGCTTTTTTAATTTGTGACAAATTTTCCCTCCCAGGCATATTTTGTTGCTGTAAATCCTAACGTCAACAAAAAAGAAGTAATCAATAATTATACCACCAACAATTGCATTTCTCCAGAAAATAAATGCGATGTACCACAAATGCCGAAATGTTTCGATACTTGCGAGTATTTTCTCAGTTTCGTTACATAAACACTGTCTCATTTTCTCGTTCAGGTTTTTGATTTGTGAGTCTATTCCTTCCGGGATGGTTTTCAACTCTAGTTTCCCTATTTTCAACTCAACTACTGATTGCTGGATGCGCTTGATGAGTACTGTTTTGCACTTGAAACAAAACTTTAAAAAAACGATATCTAGATGAGGCACGAGAAGAAGTTATTATTGGAAGCTACTATTGGAGTCTTTTGGTTAAAGACACTGGAGACGGCTACGATTCGGATCCCACAAATACTAGTTCGGACGTAGGTGAAATGCATTTCATGAAGGCTGCACCTTTTCGAACGGTCGATTACTTTGTACAGTCCCCGCCTCAGACACCAAATTGCGGGCATTGCTACATTGTTTGAATCTTGTAACACGGAAACTCAAACTGCACATTGGTTTCAATCGCGCTCCAATTTAATCATTGTGGGAAAATGAATTGGCTGTTTGTTTTCTTGGCGGAGTATTCAACGGAGAAACGTTAAAGCGGGTAGGTTTTAAAAATTAAATGAGCTTAACCGTATCTCGTTGAATACTCAGCCTAAGCAGCCAATTTATTTTCCCACAATGATTACGTTGGAGCGCGATTGAAACCGATGTGCAGTTTGTGTCTCTGTGTGTAATATAGTTTATGCGAATTATATATATTTTCGAAATTTCCTGTTTCACTTCTTTTAAAGTTCTATATTACTGAATTCAAAATAAATGGCCCTCCGTGCAAACGCGCTCTGTGGAAATAGCCATACTTGGTGGTGATCTGTACTTGGCCTAATTTAAGTCACGTCAGAAATACTATTGCAAGATTCAAACTAAAAACACACGGGAAAAGATTGAATTGTTTGTTGCGTTATTGATACCGTATCCAATTCCTCAACGGGACCCTCCGTAGACCCCGTTTTGCAACATTGAAATAATGAATTTCGCAACTGTAACGTTTCGCAACTCATTTCTTTTTTCAAAATGCTCTTACTGACTTCAAATCCCAATACCTGCCAAAAAATATTTGTTTTGACATTTAGAGTTGCGAAACGTTACGATTGCGATCTCGCGAGTTGCGAAACCTGGGAACGCTGTGAAACGTCACAATTTCAAAACGTCACGTTGCGAAATATTGGGGTGCCACCCGCCGAGACTCCGAATTGCGGAAATCGTCACTTCGTTTGAATCTTAAGACATTTGTAATGCGGCTTTGAAACTGTTTAAATACATCGTGAATATTTTCATTCCAGGGGATGATGATCTATAATCGACTTTTAAGTGTTGCTCAAAACAATAATATATCAGTTCGCATAGCTCAGACATACGAGGAAGGAGGTGTGAAATAAAAAATATGAAATTCTGCTCACAATAAATTTTAGGGTATTGGGAAACTAAGAATCTAGTATCACAAACAAACGGAAAAATTCAAGTGAGAAGTTTGAATTTCAAAAACTGGTAAGTATGATTTTTGTATCTAAGCCGCGGCCAGCGGAAGCGGATGAATAACCTATAATCCAAAAGAATACTTCTGTATATATATGCGCTGCCTATTTATACGTTATCCATTTGCTTCCGCGGGCGTATATACAAAAATTGAAGGGATAAACTCTGTTCCCAGATGATGAATGTGGCCTCCGAGAAAGCCTAGTTGCTAAATCTCCCATCTTGGACACAGAAACGATGCTCAAAACAGTTTTCAAAACTGGTGCATCGAAAAACTGAGTGTCCGTTCAGTGAAAATCCGGAGTTTCTGACTTTTTATAATTTTTATGCAGTCATTAGTCATAAACTGTCATAGTTATAGAAAATTTTCTGCATTTGAAGTTCCTGGAATTATTAGAATTATCGAAATCAATGTACTCGTTGAAATTGCGTTTTTCTCCTCATTTTCGACTGTTTTTCCTTGTTTCTGTTCGAAATTAATTTACTATTTATGTTTTCGACAATAATTTGTGAAGAAAACACGGAAAAATCCGTTTTCCTGGAAAAATTCGACAGAAATCCGAAATTTCGACATTTCGAAATTCGCCGCACGAGAAACACGCCAGCGGCGCGGGCGCGTCAGCAAAGAACGCCCTCTTGGCGCATTGGAAGTCTGGGAGACCGTGAGCGCAAAGATAAGCCCAGACCAGAAGTACCAATACTTTATATGAACACATACATCGTAGACACTAGAGTGCGGGCGCGTTCCAATCCCTAGATGGAAGTCCTGGAGTGATGAGCGATCCATCGATAGAATGATAATCCACGTGGCGATGGTCAGGGCAGCAGTGCAGGACGGTCGAGGACTCAACTGTCAGCGTTTGAAAAACAGATAATATAAGAATGATCCTTATTTCGATGAGTTTATACCAGTGATGGACGGAATTCCGTATTCCGAGTTCCGTTTCCGCTTCCGCCTTCCGTAGAAAAATTTTAGACATTCCGTTTCCGTTTCCGGGTTCCGTAGAAAAGTTTTCCCGTTTTTACAAACTACGAGCTCAGCTTTATACCAAATTTAGCATAAAATTGAAATTTTTTCTTGTTCAAGACTACTTTTACATAGAGTGTTTGAGTAACCTATGGTTTTCAACTCAGATATCTACGAAGTCATTTACTTGAAGTGGGAAAACGGTTTTTTTCTGTTTCCGTTTTTCCTTCCGTTTCCGGTTACGGCTTCCGTGAAAATTTTTCCGAAATTCCGTTTCCGTTTCCGAGTTCCGCATCAAAATTTCAACGGTTCCGTTTCCGATTACATGTTCCGTTTAGCAAAATTTTGACTTCCGTCCATCACTGGTTTGTACACAGAAAGAGAATCGAAGAAGAGTGGGGAAGATGGGGCGACGGCGCGATGAGAGAGTGCAGAAACAAGTTTACGTTATTCTCCATTCACAAAAATCGTCTGCCATTGATTACTCATTAACGCAACTTCAGGTACCCTGGTGGGATTCTTCACACGAAATCATGGTCTGTGGATGGAAAACATTTTTACATTGGTTCGGCAAACTTTGACTGGAGATCGCTCACTCAAGTCAAAGAGCTCGGAGTTGCAGCATTCAACTGTCCGTGTCTGGGAACCGATTTAAAAAAATTGCTCGAAATTTATTGGCGCATGGGAGCTCCTGGAGCTTCTATTCCCAATAGATGGGATTCCAAATTTTCATCTCCTGCTAATCATCAAACCCCAATGAGCATACAACAACCAACTGGAAGCCAAGCTATTTACATTTCGGTGTGTAAAACACATGTTAATACATATTATTCATTTTTCAAATGGTTAAAGTTGGAAAACGGTAGGTCGAGCGGGTCTCCTCACGCACAAAGGCGAAAACGAGTGAGAAAGTGAGAGAACTTATGGAGTCGTAGACATAAAGTTACGCGGATCGCCGAGAGACGTCACGTTCAAACTGCAAACTCAACTGTCTGCGTTTAATTTTAATTTAATTTAGGAGAGTTCTGGGATCTTAGTTTGGGTGGGACATCGATTTTTTTTATCGTGATTCCTATATACATGTGATTTTTGTAGTTGCCATAATTTTTATAGACATGGTGATTTTTATAGACATATGATTTTTATAATTGCCATAATTTTTATAGACATAGTGATTTTATAGACATATGATTTTTATAGTCATACTGATTTTTATAGACATATAATTTTCATACGAGTTTCGTAGACGACTTCAGAAAAGTTCCCCAAACTTTAGTCCTACAGGGGTGGACCAGGATTGCTCAATATCTCTCAGTAGCGAAACGTCGAGCGGCAATAAAGAACAGTAGGTATACAAAAATCACCGGGTATATAAAAATCATAAAAACTACAAAAATCATCTGTCTATAAAAATCATAAAAACTATAAAAATCATCGCGACTATAAAAATCATATGTATTAGCAGTCTCACAAGGGAAGTGTTTCGAGTCGATCTTTCAACTTTTTCTCTATTTTTGATATGTTATCAATTCGAATATGCTGAGTACGATCCACTTGGTCGCTATCTGCGCAACTTTTTTGTTTATTTTATATGATTTTTCAAAGTTTGGACCCTGGATCTCAATTTTTGGTATTTTTTAACACTGTAGATCAACAGGATCGAGGGGTCGGCCGCGCGTGACCTCCCACTCCCTTAAGACTGCCATTTGATCGCCCTGGAAACCGACCAGAAATGGGTCAGCGGGGAGGGGCGCGGTCAGTAAACTCAAGGTGAGAGTTCGATTTCTTTTTCTGGTTTTTCTTTTTTGCATTTTGAGGTGGTCTCGGACTTGTAAAAATTTTTCAAAAATCTCGAAAAAAAAATTTTTTTTTGAATTTTTTTTTTCTGTGAATACAGATGGTAGAAACTTCGTAATCATTGAACATATTATAAGAATGATCATTCTTATAATATATTCCGGAAAGAATGGAATATGTCCGTCATTCATTCCTTCCGTCCGCCGTGAAAAAAAATCACGTACAGTCCCTCCTCGTCGACGGCCCTCGCGCGTCGCGCCACAAAAAGGCAAAAATAATGATGTATACGGTTTCATCTGTTTTCAAACGTTGACAGTTGAGTTTGAAGTTCGAATTTCGAATTTCGCCTCTTACAGCGATCGACGTTTTTTGTCTGCGTCACTCTCTCATACGTTTCCACCTAGCTGCGTGGCGAGACCCGTTCCACGTGGCGTAGCTCAACTGTTACCATTTAAAAAACGAATTAAACAATTCAAACGCATTCCAATGGAATGGGCAAAGAAAATGGGGAAATCGTTTTCGAGGAAATCGAGAATATCCAGAGAAGAGACACGCACACTTTCAGCCTAGTATAAAATACTGACACGAAGTGGTGAGGTCCGCGATTAAGGTGGGTACCGTTGCAAACATGGATTTCCTCGGAAAACTCCGGAAAAAGCAGCCGTTGGCGATGCCTTGGTTACACGTTGGTGATACCGTCCTCAGAACGTTCCCCACCGATAAACAAGGCATAAGCAACGTCTGGGTAAGGCATAAGCAACGTCTGGGTAAGGGATGCGTAACGTCTGACCAAGTACGACCGGCCTAGCATTCCTCCTTTTTTCCTTGCTGTTCAGTAAGTAGTAATAGTTTTTTGTATCTATAATTTATTAAAATCATGGAAAAAAATTATACACTTAGAAAAAAAAAATCCTGTTCTTTTAAAAATTGTACCGATGGAACAGCGATTGCGTCGGCCATGAGTGAAAGCTTCAGTAATTCCTGCGGCGCAAGATTGATCTTGAAGTTGCTTGAGAATCTAAAACAATGAATGAAAAACAAAAAAAATACGAAAAATTTACCTAAAATTTGGTAAAATTTTGTGACGAGTGCTTCGCTCGGCGCTAGACTTTCAAAATATCCTTTTTGTATAACAGTTTTGTATAAAGGGCTGCTTGCTCTCCCTTTAAGAATTCCGGAAGCCATATCAATCGCGCCTATAAATTTAAGAAGTGAAATAGATATAAAGGTGTCTTAATACTTACTTGGATAAATATGCGATTTTTTTCGGCTCAATTTTGCAATTGAAAATCATTATCGGAACCGTTCTTTTGAATCTAGAAAAAACCTTTTATCAGTTTAAAAAAATCGCAAAATTTAGAGAAAAAAAAAAGTATTATGCGTTCCTCGAATCGTAAGAGTTGCGATTCGAACGCAGAATGGCGTCCCGCCACGAAAATGAAAAACTACGGTGGAAGGGGCGTGGCTTCGCAATATTTAAATTTTATTTCGAAATCACAGATTTTTTAGTTTTTTGTCGTTTTTTTTTACGATTTTCATGTATGGTTCGAGTAAAAATGCTAAAAAAAACGATTTGAGCGAAGCATTTTCACTCGAAACATACATGAAAATCGTAAAAAAAACCAACAAAAACTAAAAAATCTGTGATTTTGAAATGAAATTTGAAAAAAGCAAGCCACGCCCCTTCCACAGTAGTTTTTCATTTTCGTGGCGGGACGCCATTCTGCGTTTGAATCGCAACTCTTACTGTTTGAGGTACGCATAATACATGAAAATCGTAAAAAAACTGACAAAAAACTAAAAATATTGTGATTTGGAATTAAAATTAAAAGTTAGCAAGCCACGCCCCTTCCACCGTAGTTTTTCATTTTCGTGGCGGGACGCCATTCTGCGTTCGAATCGCAACTCTTACGATTCGAGGAACGCACAAAAGAACGGTTCCGATAATGGTTTTCAATTGCAAAATTGAGCCGAAAAAAATCGCATATTTATCCAAGTAAGTATTAAGGCACGTTTATATCTGATTTTTCTAACGGAGTGATTTTCTCGAGACAAGTGATTTTTTTAGACACAAAATGATTCTTATATCGGACTCTGGTTGCGTATAAAAAAAACATATGTCTAGAGAAAATCACCCCGTTAGAAAAATCATTGTGTCTAGAAAAATCACTTGTCTAGAGAAAATCACTCCGATCAAACTTCCTTTAAACATTGGTGGAAAAACTTCTCTCACGTTTTCCCTTTGTCCGCGGCGGGCCTAACGCGCCTAACACAACTGTCACCATTTGGAAAAGGAATAATACCAATGACGCAAAAAAATTCAAATTTTCAACGTACTTTTTTCGAGAAAAAAATGCCTTTTGGAATAATTGAAGACCTCGCCGCATTGTTGAAATCGTGTATTACACGTTTCACGTCGAGGGGCCCAAGGAATGAGAAATTTGACTTATTGCGAAAGTTAGGTTACTCACGTAAATTTACACGTGAGCTCGAAATAAATTGTCGTTTTCAGTACATTTGCACGTGAGTGGCCTAACTTTTACAGATAGAAAATTTCTCTTCCCCTGGGCTACCTTCGCGTGAAACAGGTAATAATAGTGAGTACTTCGATAAAACTTGGCTACTTATAGGCGTCACCTCCAGGATTTCAAGCATGTGGCCGCGAAGATGATCTTGATGCAATGATAAGGACCATCGATGATGCTAAGGTACTATATTATTCGTTCCTTAGACTGTTGGGAGTGGAGATTCAAACAAAGTGGCGATGTCTGCATTAAGACCGTGTTGAGGCTACCGCCACGCTTTAGATTACGGTAACACTCACTTTGGCTGTGCAAAGCATTTTATTGAATTTTTCGACGAAAAAACCGTTCTTCTTTAAGTTTTTTCAGTTTTTTTTTTTGCAAAAAGCTTTGAGAAAAGCAATCATATATATTTTTCAGTTTATTTGCATTGATTACTCTTCTTTATTGTCGGTAACTCGTTTTTTTCAGGAAAGGACAAAAAAGTAGAGAAATCAGTGAAAATAAACTTACTTACTTACTTACTTAGGATACTTAGTCGATCCGTTCTTCGCCTATGGCGCGGATCACAGATTTCCATTTTGTTCGGTCCTTTGCTGTTCGGGTCCTTTGCTGTTGGAAAATGAATTTAAATCTATGTAATTGCTTTTTTCAAAGCTTTTTGCACAAAAAAATCCGAAGAAAAACGGTTTTCTCATCGAAAAATTCAATACAAATGTTTCGCACAGCCAAAATGAGTGTTTCCATAATCTAAATCGTTGCGGGAACCTAAACGCGGTCTGAATGCAGACATCGCCACTTTGTTTGAATCTGGTAATAGTGGAGTTATATTAGCAGTCTCACGCGAAAACGTTAAATAACCTAGGCTACGTGGCGACACAGCTAAGCATTTTTTAATCGAGGCGTGACCCGTGAGGCCGTGGACGAGGAGCGGCGCCACGTGGCCTAGGCCATTTAAAGTTTCCGCGTGAGACTGCTCATACCTTTGCGGTTTTACATGGTGGCCGTTAATTACTGCAATTAAGCCTATGCTACTGCACTAGTTTTTTAATGTATTGGAGTTTTACAGTTTTGAAAGAGCCTACATTTCCAGGAATATCTTTATTTGGCTGTTATGGATTACTCACCATCTACACTTTATCTGTATAACGCAAACAAGTGGAAACCTAAGTTGGACAATGCGATTCGAAGAGCTGCATTTGAAAGATCTGTTCAAGTACGCTTCATGGTTTCTCTTTGGCCACACACTTATAAAGATATTTATGGATTGATGTATTCTCTTCAAGACATTTCTGATAACTTGCCATGTTATCAATATAATAGTGATGGTAAAAAGACTTTCTTTGGTGAAAAGTTAAACTTTTTGCAGGACTCTGTATCAAAAAAGGATCGATTGAAGTTCGATTTGTTGAAGTTCCCACGCTTTCGTATGGGAAGATACCATACGCTAGAGTTTATCATAACAAATACTTTGTCACGGAAAACGCAGCATATATAGGTACTATCATCATCTTTACATTAGCAGTCTCACGCGAAAACGTTTAATGGCCTAGGCCACGTAACGCCGATCCTCGTCCACAGCCTCGCGGGTCATGCCATGAGAAGGCAGAAAATGATGTCACATAAGGTAACATACAGCTGAAAACTTTTAAATCAAGGCGTGACCCGCAAAGCCGTGGCCGAGGTGCCGGCGCCGCGATTTCTAGGTCATTTAACGATTTCGCGCGAGGCTGCTAATATAATAATTTGCTTATTCTGTCCGGATTTCAGTTTTTCCGTTTATCCGCTTTTATTTCTAAGCTACTTGGCCTAGAAAATGCAAGCCACGACGCGTGGGTCTCGCATCGCCACAGTCAAGTTTTTTCGCCAAGTTGTTTTTGCAATTTTTTGATTTTTGGGTTACTGTTTAAAGGCACATAGCAACACGGCGAAAATACTTGACTGTAGCGCTGCGAGGCCCACGCGTCGCGGCTTGCATTTTCTAGGCCAAGTAGCTCATTTTCCCAGAAAACAATAATATGATTTTTGGTAATCATTATGATTTTTATATACCGGGTTATTTTTATAGACTTGTGATTTTTATATACCGAGTGATTTTTATAGTCAGCATGATTTTTAATACTTTAAATTCCTTTTCCCGTGTGTTGACCAGTTGTATGACAATTTATTTTAATTTTCCCAATTAAATCTTATTAGCAGTCTCAGGCGAAAACGTAAAATGGCCTTGGCCACGTGGCGCCGCTCCTCTTCCACGGTCACAAGGGTCACGCCACGAACAGGCAGAAAATTATGAAAAATACGGTGAAATTTTTAAAATCGAGGCGTGACCCGTGTGGCCGTGGACGAGGAGCGGCGCCACGTGGCCAAGGCCATTTTACGTTTTCGCGTGAGACTGCTAATATATATTACTGTTCTCTGACGAAGCGCCCCTAATGGAAGAACGGCTGCAAGCGAAAAACTCTTCCATCTGCCGTTAGTCTCGCCACGCTTGGAGTGGGCGTGGCATAAGCTACAACGTTTTTTCCTATTTTTTAATGACTGAACTACCGATTTTTTCGGAAAACACCCAAAAAAAACGGGGAAAACAGTTTTATTTGGGAATTTCCATAAAAATTCCACTCCGAGCGTGACGAGACTAACGGCAGATGGAAGAGTTTTTGTTTGCAGCAGCTCTTCCATTAGGGGCGCTTCGTCAGAAAACAGTAATAGCCTCAAGAAATTTGAAAAAGGAGCTCAATATTGCCATAGGTTCTACATAGGACGTAGCATATGATCTACATAGGACATGGCATATCTCTTTATGTCTGCGCCTCCACAGGCGCTCACAGTATCTCATCCGTTGCCACCTAGCTGCGTGGCGAGACATATGCCCGTATTAGCTGAGCTGTCACCATTCGAAAAACGAATAATAATAATATAAACTTTCACAACAGGAACTTCCAATTGGTCCTCCGACTATTGGCAGTATACTGCTGGAATTGGCATTGTGTTCCGTTCCGAAGACAGTACTACAAAATCGAAATTGGTTGAACAATTTACTTCAATATTTGAACGAGATTGGGCGTCCAACTACACAATCCCTCTCCAAAATTTTACGACATCTGGTCATCGAAGAAGTACCACATACAAAATTTAAATGTTTAGTTCACACATGAGTGTTTTCTTTGAAGCATATAATTGTTCATTGACGTGGAATATTTTAAAGGAAATAAAGTAATAGAGACATCAATTTTATTTAGATTTTATTCGTACTTCCCTTCCAATGTCAAGATCTAATTCTACAAGCAGAAAATTCAAGCCAATTAATGATGCACAATCGACAAAGAGGAGAAATATCCAAACTGCGTCAAGACAAGTACCTTTTTCCGTACGGAAAGATGCTGTGAGCACAAAAAATGTATGTGATGTGGATGTTCTCTTGAATCAAACCAGTGAGCAAAAGTTGCCCCATGAAAAAGTTTACTACTTAAAATATTTCAAGCTGTTGTTTTATTTCAGAAAGATCCATTTACTCAAGAAATATTTGACCGCGTATTCTCTGGCAAGTTTGTAAATATTCCAAAACCTCAAAGCAAACTTGTAAGAGTTTTCACAAGGTTTCAACACACTTTGTTTAAAAATTCACTTTGTTTCCGCAAGCTTCAGTTCCACGTTCACCGATACCACCGTTGAGAGAAATGCACTGATGGAAGATATCTATCCAAAATTGAAAGAATACTGTCGAGAAACATATGGGCTGGATTTTCAAGTAGGGTTTTGCAAACATTTTCGAATTCAAAGAAAGCTATTATTATTCGTCTTTCAAATAAGGACAGTTAGGCTACGGCACGTGAAACAGGTCCCGCCATGCACAAAAATGAGAGAGTCAGAGCGCTTGTGGAGACGGTCACTCGGTAAAAACGCACTCAGTCCGTGACTATAAAGCCAATAATGAATCAGTCCTGAGCTATACCCATTCCACGTGGCTTAGCCCAACTATCACCATTTGAAAAATGGGCCAAAAATCTTCAACTAGAAATTCTTCAACTTGAAATTATCTTTGACTTGACTCATTCTTCAACTTGTCTGCGATTTTCAATTTTATCATTTGCAACTTGACTCGTTCTTTGATTTGTATCTTCAACTTGTATCTTCAACTTGTATCTTCGACTTGTATCTTCGACTTGTATCTTCAACTTGTATCTTCAACTTGTATCTTCACCTTGTATCTTCAACTTGCATCTTCGACTTGAATCTTCAATTTGAGTCGTTCTTCGACTTGAATCTTCAACTTGACTCGTTCTTCGATTTGTATACAAGTCGAAGAACGACTCAAGTCGAAGATACACGTTGAAAATATCGAAGAACGAGTCAAGTTGAAGATTCAAGTCGAAGAACGACTCAAGTTGAAGATACAAGTTGAAGACACAAGTCAAAGATACAAGTTGAAGATACAAGTCAAAGAACGAGTCAAGTTGAAAATGATAAAGTTGAAAATCAGAGACAAGTTGAAGAACGAGTCAAGTCAAAGGTAATTTCAAGTTGAAGAATTTCTAGTTGAAGATTTTTGACCGAAAAATGAATAAAATAAAAACTTAGTCAACCTTAAGTAAATCCTGAACCAATCTGAAAATAATCCTCAGCCAATCCTGACTTTATATATGATGAAACTGTATCAGTCCTTAGATTATTGTATTTTACTCTTACAAGGGAAGTTCATCACCACATCGGTTGAGAATTTCTATAAATTTTGGCAGGGGGTAATTTAGGGTCGTAGAAGTCGATTCTGAAATTCCTAGCTTCCACTTTTGCCTCGTTTTCGAGATAATTCGTCTGAAAATTTGCTGAAATTTTCCCCGTCACACAGCGCTCTTATCACCGGCCTCGGGTGCCTACGTCACAGGCAGTATGCCACGGTCGAAGGATGGGGCACGAGCGGTTACGCGCGGGGGTGGCGTAGGACCCACCCACGACCTGTTGAATGGCCCATTAAAGGCCCCTCGGTAGAGTCGCGGAAACTTTCTGGAGAACTTTGGAAACTTTCTGGCAAAGACGCCAGAAAGTTTCCAAAGTTCGTTCTTTCCTAATCGCTCTTCGCGTGAGATCTCATTGCCCTCTGCCTCACCGACTTGGATGCAGTCGATGGCGCAGCTGGTTGCGCCTTTGGTGTCAGTGCGCAAGCCCACAAGTTCGAAACCGCCTTGCCCTCAAAGACGTACGCAGTAAAGATTGACAGAAAAAAGGAAAGGCGGAGCATCAGAGGAGAATAAAAAGACGGATAATACCCCCTGCCAAAATTTAAAGAAATTCTCAACCGGTGTGGTGATGAACTTCCCTTGTTAATCAAAATACAATTAAGGTAGTTGACATGAGATGGGGTGTTCGTGATGAAGCAACAGATGACCACATGACTACCAAGCTCTGCATAACGGAAATTGCCAACTGTCAGAGACTGTCGGTAGGAGCAAACTTTGTCGTCTTTCTCTGCCAAAAATATGGATATCGCCCGATTCCTTCCGAAATTCTCTCCACCGAATTGGAAATGTTGAAGAGAACGTTACGAGAAGAAAACGAAGATGTTACATTACTTGACAGTTGGTATATAGAAGATTCAAATTCCGTTCCTTCCATGTTTGTCCTGCAACCAATAAGCAGTATCCTTGTAAATTTCAATAATAAGGTATTCATTCGCAAAAAAATCCGGCGAAAAGTGCCGGATTTTTCCTTGAAATTTATCAAGCGATTCAACCGAAGTGCAAATTTTTGGCGAAGAACTAGCGAACACGCGGAGGGTCCGCGAAGCATCGGCGAACGCGCGGTTGCTTGCGAGCAATCGGCGAACATGCAGATGTGTTCGCCAATGATCGACGAACGCGCAGCTAATTCGCTAATATCGCGCGGCGTCGAGGGCTAGACGACCCACCGCGAACAATCGGCGAACTCGCGGCTTCACGGTAACTCGCGTACAATGCCCAAGACTTCACGCGAAATCGCACGCAGGATGACGTTCGGAATATTTTTGCATTTCTTTTGTTTTTGTTTACCTTTTCACATATCAATCATTATTTTCCACGTTTTCCGACTCATATATTTTTAAGACGACAGTTCTATTTTTTACATCAATTTTCTCAAAAAAAAACGTTCAAAATTTCGTTTATTTTCGTTTTTTAGGTTGAAAGTCACAGCGACGGGAATTGTTGCGTTCAGATGCGGATATAGGAGAGATCTTGATGTGAGTTTTCAAATAAAAATTAGAATTTGAAAACTTAAATTTCAGCTTGAAAACGCCAAAACGCTGACTGAAGTCGAAATCAACGGACTTTTCGCCAGAAAACCAACTGGTTTGTAATCCCCTGTGACAAGAAACCCGCCATCATAATGGACGTTGATGCTTATTGTTGCTGGATTCTACAAGCCGGCGCCCCAAGGAAAGCGGAATCTGATAATTTTTTAATTTTCCTATTTTCTCTTTTCATTGCTATCCACAATCGGATTTGCACATTTTTGAACATTTTTAAAAATTTGCAAATTCTTGTTTTTGAATATTTGTTGAATGAACTGTATTGAAAACAATTTTTCCAACGATTTTCCGGTTGCCAGCAACGAAAAATATAAAAATCGGCAAAGAATCCGCGAATTCGCCGTTGTGAGCCGCGTGAAATCTGCGAATGCGCCGCCGGGAATAAGCGAACGCGCGGACCAAATCAGCGAGACGACCGCGCAGAGGCCGCGCACTCGTTGATTTGGCCCGCGTTTTCGCCGATTCTTCGCCAAAAATTTGCTGACTGGTGAGTGGCGATGTCCGCTTAGTGTGTCGATGGGTCCAGTTGGGAAATTGGTTACAGTATTTTCACGGCGCGAACAATATTCTCAAAAAAACAGACGGCGATATTATTCAATTTTCAAATGGGGACAGTTGAGCTAAGACACGTGGAATGGGTCCCATCACGCCCGCTCACGGCAATCGGTTTGTTTTTTTCTGCGTGTTTACACGCGTTCTCACTTTCCCTCACATATATTATTGTTTTCTAGCGAAATGAGCTACATGGCCTAGAAAATGCAAGCCGCGACGCGTGGGTCTCGCAGCGCCACAGTAAACTTTTTTCGCCAAGTTGTTATGCGCCTTTAAAAGCGGCATACGGTTTCTAACGCAATTTCTTTGAT
>LR570520.1:0-10109 GCA_900536345.3 Caenorhabditis sp. 39 LS-2015 | reverse complement strand
GGGATGTGGAGCAGTATTATGAGGAACTGACTGTGACTTCATCTGATGTGGTCCTTCTGTACTAATTTAGAGTTGGATATGGTACATATCTTCAAAAAGCATGATGCGGCGTAGCCCCACGTTCAGGCTGGTATTTTATAAGAATGATACTCCTAGCCTAGCTCTCGCTCCAAATGGTACTGGTCCCTATTTCTGGTCTGGAACTGACTTTTTGAATCTCCTAATCATCACTCTTATCACTACTAGATATCAGTTGATGATTTCCTCTGATTTTCTGACGCCAAATTTCCAAAAATTACGTCAGTTTTCTGTTCGTACACAGACACCGAGGAACCGTGGTTTCTAGCCGGTCAATTCAAAACTTTGATTTTTTGAATTTATCCACATTTTCCGTCACATTTTACATTTCAAACTGTCAATTTCCCCCTCCCCAACCCCCATAGTCATCACTAGAACCCTTGGAGACGCAGACAACACTGCCGAGACGCAGACAGCGAAAGAGATGGCCGTTGACCGATGTGTTTGTGTGTAGAGTGTAGTTGGCGTGCTTTTTGTGACCTGGAAGTGAAAATTTGGTATAAAAAGGACATTGGGAACGGGGGAAAGTGGAGAGAAGACTCGAGAAACTATGGCATCGTACACTGCTCAAGGTGAGTGGATTTTGATGGGGGATATCTAGGGATTTGTTAAAGATAGCAAAAAGTTGTCAACTACAAAAATATAGTGCTAATTGTGCTTATAATTTTATTAGTTGACAACTTTTCAATATCTCAATTGGTTCTGAAGTTATAACTAAAAACGTAGGGTACGTAACATGGTGCATCGCATCGCAGAAGACACTGCTAAAAAGTGCCGCCCGTTGACCTATTTTATCTCGAGATCTATCAGCGGTATCAAAAAGTTGTCAACTGATAAAATATAGCTCTAATAATGATAATCATTTAATCAGTTGACAACTTTTTGATATCTTTGTTGGTTCTAGAGTTATAGTCAAAATTTCAACATGGTGCATCAAGTTTTACTGCTTTCAGGGGGTTAGTAGTATCAAGACGTTCTAAACTGATATTTCCCTTGTCCTTATCACTTTTTATCACAAAACTCAATTTAAATTTTGATTGTTCAGAAGCCGAAGCGGCCCTCAAGCCAACTTTCGATGCCTACGGAGCAGCCGTTGATAACGAGCGATGGGCCGAAGTCGAGGCCTTCTACCACCCGAACGGAGTCCTGGTGCACAAGGACAAGGAGTCAGTGTACGGTAACAAAGGTGAGTATACTGTACCTACAGTAACCCATCCAACCTACCGTAACCCTCAGCTATCACCGCCTACCTGGCAAAGTTCGCCGAGGGAACCGGAAAATCGGTGGCTACCGTGTCGAATGCCAAGTACGAAGGAGCTGGTGACTATCTGATTATTACTGCTGATTTTTCGGCGGAAACTGAGAAGGCGGGCACTGTCCGAGGAAGATTCCTGCAGATTTGGAAAAAATCCGGCGATAAGCACTTGGTGTACCATGATGAGTTTGAGATTACTGCTTGAACTGATAATATTGATTATTGATGTAATTTCCTTGGATCAGTTAGCAACTTTTTTGTAAATTCTTATTGTCAGTGTGGAAGCCGATGAAAAATGAATAAAATGGTTCAAAAACGAGCAAAATCAGTCAATTTTAAACAAAGTTATGGAATTTTGAATTTTCCGAAAATTTTCAAAAATGCAAGTGCGCTCCACCGAACAGCTGTTGATCTACCGCCTTTAAATTGCTCTAGGACCCATTTAGAGCAAAAGTTTTTACCCGGAGTTACTGTAGAAGCTCTGAAAAGCTTCCGGACAAATTTTTAGAGGTGCAGTGCAGGTGCGCTCCATTGAGAATTGTTGATCTACTTTAAAAGTATACTGTAGTTTGGTTTGCTTCAATTTGACCTACTCCTACTTAAAATTCCCCCCGACAGATATCTCTTTTTGACCTTTCACCGTTTCGAGAGAGATATGATGAGATGATAAGAGGATTTTGGCCCGAGTGATAAGGGAAACGAAGAGAACACATAGAAATGCGTGTTTTGTGCTTGTTTATCATATCATTGGTTGGCAGCATCACGAGACACGTCCAGTTTTTACAAACGGACAAAAAATGTATAAAAAGAACGGCGAAATGGGGTTGCGGAGTGACTGACGATGGCTGCCGTAACTCCCCAAGGTGAGTGAAGTTTGAGGGCTCATAACTTTTTGATAGGAAGTGATAGGAAAAAGTTGTCAATTGCAAACTTGTTGGAAATGTCAAAAAAATTAATTTTGTAGTTAACAACTTTTTGATATCTCCAATGGTTCTCAAGATATAGCCAAAATTGGAAGATGGTGCAGGCGGCATTGCTGTTGAAACATGGTGCATAGCAAATTGTTGATAACTCGAGATTTATAAGTGATATCGAAAAGTTTTCAATTGATAAAATAAAGTTCTAGTTGTGATTATTATTTTATTAATTGACAACTTTTTGATATCTCCTATCAGTGCAGAGATATGACTCTTATCGTCTAGGCTATCAAATATCTCAGTTACCATTGGATTTTGAGCTGTAAAAATGGATTTTTTCAATTTTTTTATTCGATTTTATCATCTGATAATTGATAACGTTTTTTAGACGCTGAAGCAATCCTAAAACCACTAATCAACAAGTACCTAGCCGCTGCCAACAGCCAACAATGGGACGAAGTCCGAGAGTACTATCACCCGAACGCAGTGGCAGTTCAAACTGATAAGGAGGCCGTTTGGGGGAAGAAAGGTAGTTGTTATCAGTACCATGTTATCACTTATCACCTCTTTATCACTTAGATATCACCGAAGCGTTTGTAAAGTTTGCGGAAGGAACTGGCAAGTCGGGAACCACAATTTCCAACGACAAGTACCAGGGAGTCGGGGATTATCTGTTCGTCGACTCGGATTTTGTGTCGGAGACCGAGAAAACCGGCACTTTCAAGGGACACTTTGTGCAGATCTGGAAGAAGGTTGGGGACAAGCATCTGATCTATCATGACGAGTATCAGGTCACTCCGTAATTGATAAGGATTGGTTGAAAGTGATAATTTGAATAAAAATTATTTTTATAAGATATTCGCCTAATGGAGTATGTCTGTCACCAACCTGATCTTGCGGCAAAGCCGCATTCAGGCCTGTTCCTCAGTGCCTGAGTGCGGCGAAGCCGCAGGGTCAGGCTGGTTCGAAATTTTGAGTTTTTCCATTTCTCCGTAGCTTTAAAACTTGGAGGATCAAAACACAAAGCCACTAAAGACCAGAAAGGCCATAATTATCAGTGATAACAAAAACCAAAGGATAACAAAATCTTTGCTAAAAATCCCACTGAAGCTGGCAATTTTGTCGCATTTTTCAAAGATTTTTGTGTTTTTCTGATAGCTACTCTACTCTACTGATACTGATAAGATCATTCAACCAAAAGCAATTCGTTCTTATCAGTTCTTATCAGTGATATCTTCAAATTTGAGCTCAAGATCAAGATCACACGCTTTCTAGCTATCAGAATTCTTATCACTGATTGATCACTCCGCAGAAATGGATATCACCACCTTACCCCCCTTATCACCACTCTTTATCACCTCCCTGGAGCTTTCCCAACTGCTCCTTGTCACTGCTACCGTACCTTTCTACCTATTCCTCCTATTCTTCATGGTACACGCTCAATTCCGAAAAGTCAATGAGTTCCTCGCCACCCCGTTCTTCAAATTGTGCATATCAACTGCTATCATTGATTTGAGTGAGCTCTTATCAGTTCTTATCAGTGATAAGATTCTTAACACTATAAGTCCCTTTAGGCACCCTGTTCACTAATTATTTCGGAGTCATGTTTCCAAAATTCGGATGGTTTTTCAATTTCTACACTTATCTGGACGCAATCTATGCTCATATCTATTTCTATATCGCGTGGAGCACAGGCACGAGTAATGCGCCAGTGAGCATTTACTGGCGCCCAAAAAAGACCAAAAAAAGAGAAGGGCAATTTAGGTATCTGTCAAGCAATGTCCGTTTCGGTGCTCGCAACGAATCGCTTGTCGGCCATGATTTTTCCCGGGGAGTATGCTAAGGTGAGGTCGGCGATTGGAAAATGATGGCTGAATATAGTAATCTAGGTCAAACTACAGTAATCCAGGTCAAACTGCAGTAATCTAGGTCAGAATATAGTAATCCAGGTCAAACTACAGTAGTCTCTCAAAATCTTGGCCCTTAACGGTTAACCTCAACGGATCTGGGTCAAACTACAGTCATCTAGGTCAAAATGAAGTAATCTAGGCCACGCTACAGTAATCTAGGTCAAACCACAGTAATCTAGGTCAGAATATAGTAATCCAGGTCAAACTACAGTGATCTCTCAAAATCTTGACCCTTAACCATTTCCGTCAAGGGATCTGGGTCAAACTACCGTAATCTAAGTAAAACTACAGTAATCTGGGTCAAACTACAGTAATCTTGGTCAAACTAAAGTAATCTAGGTCAGAATGTAGTTATCTAAGTCAAACTACAGTAATCTGTGTCAAACTGCAGTAATCTATCAAAATTTTGGCTTTTAGCCGTTTCCCTCAAGGGATCTAGGTCAGTCTACAGTAATCTGGGTCAAACTACAGTAATCTAGGTCAGAATATAGTTATCTAGGTCAAACAACAGTAACCTCTTGGGATCTAGCTCATTTTCGCCAAATCTAGGTCAAACTACAGTAATCCTTTTCAGCTATGGTCCTCGCACCGTCTCTGGATTGCCATATCAATCCAATTCCTGCCCGGAATGACAATCGGAGCCCTGACCTTCTTCAACACCACCCAACTCTTCATCACTGATAACAATGGTATCATTCCAAAGTTTTCCGAGTAAGTCCTTTCCACAGTTGGTCCTTGGCTAATCCTGACCCCAGCAAGCAATTCACCCTGATCTTCTTCTCCGTAGGCGGCTTCTTCCTCCTCATCAACTGCATCTACCTTATCATTGCCTACTGCTATCTCTTTATCAGTTTACACAAAAGGAATCGCAAAATGATACCGAAAACGGCACAAAGCAAGCCGAAAGATAAGGTAATAAGACGGGAAAGACGGCTGTTCATCATGTGCTCCATTATCGTCGCCGTTCAGCTTCTGATTCTCGTGTTTTTCGTGGTCAAAACTATGGGATGGTTTCGAATCAGTTTGGACGAGTTTTACGTGCTGTACACTGCTCTGAGGTGCGGTATTTCGGCTTATCATTATCATAATCCTTATCAGCTCCCTATTCGCCTCTATCAACCCTTATCTCCTATGGATCTTCTCCGATTCCCTTCGGAAGTACGTTCAGGAGAAGTTGAGATGGAAGTTCCAAGGATCATCGCCTGCAATCACTACGGTAGCTACAGTGGCTTTTTGAACTGATAAGGACTGATAAGAACTGCTGATAAGGTAGGTTCTGATTAGTTATCAGCTGAACATTTTATGCAAAAGACATGGGAAAGTGACGAAAATAGGTTAGTTGTTGCCTGGGAAAATGAAATAATGCTGTTCTTGTCACTCTGATAAGATCATTGTGATAAGCTCTAAGCATTTTATCAGTATACCTGTTATCAAAAGTTACTATCAGGTGAAAACCATTCGTCTAGACATACGGAAATCGCTTATCACTGACTGATAAGACCTTTCTATCAAAATTCCTTATCAAATCTCACGTTCACACTCAATTTACCTCCCCAACCAGTTCTAGAAGCTCCTGAGTCACCTGCTCTCGCCTAATTGTTTTTTTCTATTGATAAGGTGATAAGCATGTGGTTTTTCGGAACTTTGATTGGTTTTAGGACATGTATGAAATCACTATAGGCATATAAACCCTTCTAGAAATACCCCGACGTTTCGCAACCAATACTATTTTCGAAAAAGGAGGGAAAAGTTGGGAATCGTCAGTTGTATAGCTTGATTGGTATATATAGACTAGATCTAGATACCCCGACGTTTCGCAACTTCGGTTGAAGAGTCTAGGTTGCGAAACGTCGGGGTGCTATGTGCTATAACAGCTATACCACTCATAGAGTCTGCCCCGACGTTTCGCAACCAAATCTATGCTATGAGCAGTTGCGAAACGTTGCACTTAAGTCCCTTAGCTAGCCAAATCCACCCCGACGTTTCGCAACCCCCTTCGCAACTTCATACCTTGATCCCTACACGAAAACGGATCATTCAATTATCCATCGGGTCGCCGCCAAGCATTGACGTGTTAGCCAAACTCCACCACTCTACTTATCACTGATAAGCTAACATAAGCCCCGCCCCATTTTATTGATAAGTTTTCTATGTTTTTTTTCTAGCTTTCCAGCAATTTTTCCCCGCTCCAGACCGCCCATGTCCTCCCAATGATCACCGACCTGTACTCCCTGCCACAAGTCGTCATCATCGGCGAACCACTTGATGAAACTTTGGAAAAAGTCGTAGAAACCATACAATTTTCCATTTTTTGCAACACCGTCCCACTTTACATCTTCATCACCTGGATCCTACTCCATGCTCAAATGCGCGGTGTTGAAGAGCTGTCCACCCCGTTTTTCAAGCTATGTGTCACCACTGCCATCATTGATATATGTGAGTTTGGTGTTGGTTTCATTGGAAAATGCAATGCGCTAGAATGAGAAAAACCAAAACAAAACCGGTATTTTGGTAAGTTTTGGTCATTTTGGTCATAACCCCTAAGAAAGGTATAGTACCATGTATTTTGCTGCGTACCTCAACAACGACTAGAGATATCAAAACGTGGTCAACTACAAAGTTACGTAAAATTTTAAGGGCTATAACTTTGTAGTTGACAGTTTTTTGATACGCCTGATAGTTACTGAGATTCAGACAAGCAAAATGTAACATGGTGCATTACTTGATCGCCAACACCATTATTTCAGCCGGGTTTTCACCATTTTTGACTTTTTTACATTATTTTTTTTACAAATAAAAGACAAAAACTTTTCAGGGACACTTCTCAACAACTATCTAGGCGCCATGTTTCCAAAATGGGGCTGGGGAATCCGGGTGTACCTATTCCTGGATCAATACTACGCTCACGTGTATTTGTACTTTGCGTGGACTTCAGGTGAGCCAAAATTTGATAAGGATTTGCTAGTTATCACTATTCTAATCACTAGCTACTTAATCTTTGATTCAAATCTCGAAAAGTGCTGGAAAATCTGTTTTTTGCCTTGATTTCTTCCAAGAAAATATGCAGTCTAGAGTCTAGCGCCCTCTCCTCCTATTTTTCACCGGGGCAGGCAGGCAATATCAAATTATCAGAGAAATGATAAGAGAAAAGTTGATTTGTTTTCTTCCACATCAAAACAACACTAGGAAAGGGGGTTTCCTAGAATCCGCGGCATAGCAGCTGTTTGATTAGAGTTTGTGTGGAAATTTTGGAGTCAAAAGTAGGCTGAGCAAAAAACGAATCGAAAATGGGGGAAAATGGGTTAATGACGTGGGTTTGGTGTCTTGCCGCTTTTCTAGAGTCCTGGCGCAATCCCAGGGCCTTGACGCAATTTCAGTGCCTTGGCGCTATCCTAAGGGGGTTTCCTAGGACGTTGGCGCGATCCCAGCGCCCTGCCGCATTCTCAGTGCATCGGCGCTTTTCCAGTGCCAGTGCCTTGACACATTCTCAGTTTTTTCTAGACGCTTTTATAGTCCATGAGCCCTTTTTCAGTGTCCTGACGCATTTTCAATGTCCTGACGCATTTTCAGTGGCTTGGCGCTATCCTAGAGCTTTGGCGCTATCCTAGTGCCTTGGGTTTTCTAGAACTTTGGTGCATTCCCAGTCTCTAGGCGCTGTTTTTGTGCTTTGGCGTATTCCCAATGCCCTAGCGCTTTTCTAGTGTCTTGACGCTATTCCAGATCCTTGGCGTTTTCCCAATACCTTGACACCATCCCAACACCTTCACCCCTCACTTCCAGGCATCTGCCAAGCCATGTCCGTCTCAGTCCTCGCCACCAACCGCCTCTCCGCCATCCTCTTCCCCAACAAACACTACCTGGTAACTAGCATGCCCCTAATATGCCCCCAATATGCCTACCCTACCCAGATATGGAACTCCTCTCGACTCCGCATCGCCATCGCCCTCCAATTCCTGCCCGGAATGCTGGCGGGTCTCGCCACGATTCCAGGACAAACTCAACTTTATAGAAACTCCAAAAACGGGGTGATACCCAAATTTAAAGAGTGAGAAAGAGTTTTTGGAATTTAAAAATTGGAAAAATTGATTTTTTTTCAGTGAAAAAATGGTCACCTACTTTTTCCTCATTGCCGGCGTCTTTTTGACCGTTATATGCGTATATTTGATTTTTGCATATTGCTATCTGTTGGTGATGTTGAGGAAGAATCGAAATGCTATAGTGAGTGGTAAAATTTGGACAAAAACAGAAATTTTTGAAAAAAAAAATTTGAAAAAAAATTTCCCAAATTTTTTTTTTCCACTTTTCCAGAAAAACACTCAATTTCAAAAGTCAAAATCGGCCATCAAGAAAAAAGAGTTGAAATTGTTCATAATGAGCAGTATAACAGTCGCCATTCAAATTTCCGCCCTCTGCCTCTTTGTGTCCTACGCAACATCCATCCTTATCATATCACTCGACAAATTCTATTTACTTTATAATGCTATCAGGTACATATTCAAACTACAGTAACCCAAAAGTACTACAGTACCATATTCAGTGACCTGTACGCCGGCATCAACCCGTATCTCCTTTGGATCTTCTCGGATTCACTTCGCAAACATATTCTCATTCGGTTAGGATTTAAACGTTCGGGAAGACGACAACCCACTTCTTCAGTGATTACGGTTATACATTGACTGTACACCTGAGTGTAAATACTGTACTTTTTGTTTTTGAAATAAATTTTTTTTGGTACAAAATTTTTTTCAAAAATTTTTTTTTGGAATTTTTTTTTAAATTTTTCTCGGAATTTAGACTTGAATTTTGAGATCAAAATGACCAGAAAACGTTATATTTCAAGCCAAAACAAGCTCAATTTGCATTCGAGCCTGCTAACCACATATAATTAAATTTCTGCCTACGTGCGCTTTTTTGGCGAACTTTGGTGTAGTTTGGAGGAGGCTAACAAAGCAGTGATAAGAAAAAAAATGAAACACACTAGAAACTTATAACCTAGTGATAAAAATGATAAAACAACACCATGGAAGCTGAAAAAAAAAGATTCTCCCCGGCCGGGAATTGAACCCGGGTCTCGCATGTGACAGACGCGGATACTCACCACTATACTACCGAGGACACGACGACACCGGGCGCCGAGGGCAATGACAAAGGCCCGGTTACCGGCGGCGCGGAGGATATTTTCGGCTCACAATCAATTTTTTTTTGAAAATTTTAAATAAAAGCAAATAAACTTTGATTTTATTGTAATTAATTGAATTTTGTCGAACTTGCGTTGTGCTATACATTTTTGCACCTGGCCTAGACCGCCTAATAAAAAAAAATCAGCTGATCGAACAAATTTCACATTTCTCACTGGGTGATATGTCCGTTATGGACAATTTTCACCTTAAAATTAGAAATTTGAAATCGGGAAGGCCTTGCACCATGCAAACACACTTCAATTCCGAGAATCTAACCGGCAAACATTCAAAATTTGATCTCACCTTTCCCATTTGTTTTCCGATTCCGCTTTTCAACTAACGCCTTCTTCTATAATTATCGCTTACTTCCACTTCTTCCGAATCCTTCCTACTTTACTTTCTTCCAGTCACATGACAATTTTTACTAAATTATCGATTTTCGAAAAGCTCAATTTCCTGGATTTCGGCAGGTTCCCGCGCGTATATCATTGCCCTCCGCGCCGCAGTTCGCTGTGTTGGAGTGGCGCAGGCGGTTGCGCGGCCACCTTTTGCTCGCTCATCGAGGGTTCGAATCCCCATGCTTCCATTTTCTTTTTGCAGTTTTTCCCAAGCCATGTCCACATTACCCGCAGAGTTCTGGACCCTCCCCCTAGCCAACAACTCCCTAACTGTGGATGATAGAGTGACTACCATCGTAGAAACCACCCAATTTTGCGTCTTCTGCTCCACTTTAACAATCTACATTGTCATCGTTTGGGCGTTATTGGAA
>LR570480.1:0-31338 GCA_900536345.3 Caenorhabditis sp. 39 LS-2015 | reverse complement strand
GTCAGTTTAATCAGGCTTGCGCCAGGTATCAACAAAAGCGCAAAGATGAAATATTTGAAGAAATCGCGCGGTCACATCCTCTCTTATTGCGGTGACTATATAAATGATCAAAAAAAGAGCCATTTTATACAGCTATATTCAATATCCAACAAAGTTAAAAACGTCGGAAAGCCGAAAAAGAAAGGTGACAGTCTGCAAGGAACAAACCATTTTTTAAACTGTTTTGAATTCTTTTTGCCATATTTTAAAACAATGACTCCGCTGCAACAAATAACATTCGGTGTAGTGAGAAAGAAAATAAAAAGATGGTCAGGGAATTCAAGCATTCACAGAGGAATTATGACCTATTCTATTTTTATTTTTTATTCCAAAGCACCGTATCTCCGTCGAGAAAAGACGTTGTAAAATACATTCTTTCCCATTTTGTACACCTTTTAGGTTGTCTTTTCTGATTGTGTTGCAAAAATAGAGGGAATACCAATTGAAAAAAAGAGTTATGATGCGAGCTGTGTTATGAGTTGTAAATGAAATAAACTGGTCAAAAAATTCCAACTTGTTCCTATGTCATCTAAACACGGCTATTTGGCATTAATCATATTCAACTTTGATGAAAAATAATTACAATCATATGATTAAGTCGACTGGTTGGTCAAATATTGTCTGGATCGATAAAGTAATGGATTAAAATGTTTGAAAATTTTTTCGAATAAATTTTTGGAGAAACTCCCAACTGAGGAAAAAACACAATTTTTTTTGCATGCCCTTTTTCTAAAACGGAATTTTAAAAAATTAAATAAAATAAAAATTGAAAATCCCAAATATGTTTCCATTCGGAACAGTTGAATTTTTTAATTAATTGTTTCCTAATTTTAGAAAAGAACATCATAACTTGATCAAATAAGAAATATGTGCCCAAATCTTCTCAATTTTTCCAGATGGCTAAAAGTCAACACTTGAAAACAAAAAAATCAATAATTTTACTTCCATCAAAATTACAAAGTTGAGCAATGCCAGAACACAAGCGGAAAAAGAATGGCTGATTTGAAAAAGTATCATCCAGTTTCTCACAATTCTTTTTTTTTTCAAATTTCTGCCTAATTTTCTGTGAGTCAGTAAATGTGGACTATCTTAGGGGACTATCCTCTATTTTTTGTCTGCCTTTCATCACCCTCTATGCACTCTCCCCTTCCATTGTTCCTTCACTCTACCCACTCTGCAGTACGAATACAGTCGCGCTTTGCGCTGTTTGGCGTTTATTCGTTTTCACTTTTTTTATAGTGCAAGTAAGTATTCTTTTTTTTCTTATCATGTTTATGTAATGTTTTGAGCAACTTTGAATGTAAAATAGAATGAGCTCATTTTATACATTTTCGTTTGCCATGAATCTCTGTAAAAAACCGAATAATTTCTTGCGGAAATACTAATGCGGGCGCAAAATTTTAAATTAGTTCTTATACTTTAAATTTTTTTTCAATTTCTGGTGAAAGTGCTGTAGTTACGATATTTTATTCTTGCCTGAAAGTGAGGCAGCGCCGCATCAGGCTGGCGTAGGTCAAAAAATAAGTCACAAAATTTGTTGTTAGCGTAAGAGAGCATACATGAACAATTCGCTGATACTGGAGACACATGGAAATTTTTCCACAATTGTAACTAGAAAAGCGATTACACAAACTCCCACTTTTTTAAAAAGTTGCACAGAGAAAATAGGAAACGAATGAGAGGTATGAAATTTTTTCTTGAATGTTTTTTTGGAAAATATTTAAACAAAAAAAAACATTTTCAGATGTTTGAGTTCGGAAGCCCTCTCAACTTGTACGGGACATCATCATCCGCTGCACGTTTCATGCTCGAAGAATCGCCCCCAGGAGTAGTTCCGAACATGGACTTTGAGTCGTTCTTTGTGATTCCCCAAACCCATTACATATCGCAAACTTTTGAAGCAAAAGTGTATTCGTTCGATTTCTTTTTCCACCCTGCGTTCTCCTCCTATTCGAAGTTTAACTTTCACAATTTTCAGTTGTAAGTACTGTTTAACACAAAGGAATTTATTTTGTAAAAGGGTTAGAAGATAAAAAAAAAACAATCCCCCAAAGGTGCGTGAGATTAAAATACTAATTCTTCAGCTTACTAACAACTAACAAACCCCTTCTAAAGAAGCTTGTTTTCTTTAATTATAGACCGTCTTAACGTGCAAGCGTAGATCGAAAAATACATAGGTTCAAATGTTGGTTTAATTGCAATTTTTTTTTAAGTTTTACAAAAACGCAACCGAAACCATATTTTTGGTTTTCATTCGTAAAGTAACTTTTTGAACATTTCAGAACAGAAATGTTTAATATTTTTATTAGAACAAAGAATAATTTTTTAGAATTAAACCAGTGTTTTCCCCGCGCCGTACCAACTTGTAGTCATTTGTTAAGCCAATCAAAAAATAACCGAAAAATGTGGTTCAGTAATTGGCAATCCAGAAGTCTTCTTGACTTCGCGAATTTTTCTAAAAACGCCTTATTTCTGTACACAATGACAAAATTATTTTTTCAGCAAACTTGATTTACTATACGAAACACCTCTGTCTATTCACGCAAGCCTAAAATGGCCAGAAGTTCTACATACAAGTCATGGCACATATCGGATATTGATAAGGTTCGCTGTGGACCGCTACAACCCAATTTATTTGAGCCAACAAGTACATGGAAGAGGACGAGAAACTGCATCGATTTCAGTCTTTGCAAGCGATCGGATGGCGGAAACAGATTTCCGAATTTTCCATATGTGCATAAGTATGCGAAAATTGAAGAAGTAAGTGAACTTCCATCCATTTTTAGAGATATTATGAAAATTAAACTTATACTGTTTATTTTGATTTTGAATTTATTTATTTGGGTATTTATCATCAGACAAAAAGATAAATAAAATACACAAACAAGGAGAACAAGTAAAGAAATTGGTTGAAATGTCTCAAAAACCGTTTACTAAGCGAGGGGGAAGATTATAACGTTTTTCTCAAAACCCATTGTCTTCTTTAGAAGAAAAACACCAAAAAATGAAAAATCGAGTGATAACAATGACGACGACAAACAACAACAAAAAAAAGAAAACAAAAAGGTACGTTGGTATTCATTCAATCATTACTGCATAAAACTTTCAGCGCCGGAACTATGCACCGTCACAAGCAAAACGATTGACGAAGATGCGGTGAGTTTATTGAATATTTCGGAATAAGAACAAAAAAAAATTCAATAACCTTGAGAATGGAGAATAAAATGATATTTTTAAAAACCTAGTTCTTTTTTCAAGTTTTGACATTAAAAAACTTTTATCGAAGTGATTTTCTCGAAAAATTCAATTTTTCAATGTTAAAAAATTTAAAAAAATGTGAATAATTGAGTTTTTAAAATTATGACTGTACAATTTTTGGAATGGTAGTACATAAAAAAACACCTTGAACAAGGTGGGGTATAACATTTTTTTAACAAGAAAAGTTAAATCTGGATAAAATTTTCAGGTCGCAACAAAATGTTTTGTTTGTTGATGAGAAGAACACCGATTCGCATGCATTTCCAACCAACACTTGAAGAATTATTCGTTTGTGAACTATTGGTTTTAACAGTATTGACTAGTAAATTTTTCCATAATGGTTAAAACGTGTGCTATTTCCTCGTATTGTGTTAACGTGCTTTGATTATTGTTCGGGCGTACTATAAAATGTTTTTCTTAAATGCTATCATGTTTCTCAATTCAAAGTTTGTCTATTGTATTCAAATTTAAGGTTTCATCATAGCCAAACCACACGGAAATCTAATTTCTGTTTATGGATGTCATTGTGACCAAAAACTGAGAGGTTGTATTGTTCAGCGACTTGACAGACGGATGAATGAGCTTCAATGGTCTTTCTGTACTCCAAAGGAGCGGTATGGTTGTATGAAAGATGATTATTGCTCTCCACCGAGATTGTGAATGAATAAAAACATGTTTTTGAGTTTATTGAATCTAATGTTAACTGTTTTTCGGTTTGGAGGTACAATAGGAGATAGAATGGGAACAAATCTAGAGGTAGGTAGAGTGGAGCTATTTCAACTGGAAAAAACAACTTTCAAAAAATAATTATCAGTAATTGTCCTTTTCGTAGAGGTCGGCATCATTGCATCCATCGGAACCATAGCAGAACTCGACGTCTGCACGTTCAGTTGGGCGAAACCGGAATGGAGTCGACTGGAAAAATATCTTTAAATTGCTAGTCTGAAAGTTTCTAAAGCTCACATCAACGGGAATACTTCTAGTAGTCCCATTGAACAGTTCCTCAATCTTAGTATCGTTCAAAGGATAGCCCGTCAAAAAGGTGTCCTCGGCAGTGACGAATTTCACGCAGTACTTGTAAACGTGATCACTGAGATAGGGACGCATGACCTTTCTGCCTTCCTTGTCCACGAACTCATAACATGACAGATTACCGAGGATCTGGGTTCTCTGGTTTCTCTTGGTCCATGGTACGATACGGAACGGACGGCGAAAATTGTCGCCTGAGTTTCCTGGAGTGACGAGGCAGATCAGGAAGAACGCGAAGATGAGGAGAAGGAGCTTCATTAGTTTGGAATAGGACCTGGACCTGAAATATGGATATGTAATCTGAGCATTGGAGTTGGAGTCTCGAAATGACAGAAAATCAAGAATCAAGGAAAACAACAAAATAACAGAAAAACAGAAACAAAAACAAAAAACGTTCTTTCGCTGTGGCTGTCGCTGTCGCTGACCATCAAAGTTTGTCTATTGTATTCAAATTTAAGGTTTCATCATAGCCAAACCACACGGAAATCTAATTTCTGTTTATGGATGTCATTGTGACCAAAAACTGAGAGGTTGTATTGTTCAGCGACTTGACAGACGGACGAATGAGCTTCAATGGTCTTTCTGTACTCCAAAGGAGCGGTATGGTTGTATGAAAGATGATTATTGCTCTCCACCGAGATTGTGAATGAATAAAAACATGTTTTTGAGTTTATTGAATCTAATGTTAACTGTTTTTCGGTTTGGAGGTACAATAGGAGGTAGAATGGGAACAAATCTAGAGGTAGGTAGAGTGGAGCTATTTCAACTGGAAAAAACAACTTTCAAAAAATAATTATCAGTAATTGTCCTTTTCGTAGAGGTCGGCATCATTGCATCCATCGGATCCATAGCAAAACTCTACGTCTGCACGTTCACTTGGGCGGAAGCGGAATGGGCTTGACTGAAGGAAAAATAACTTCAAATTGCTAGTCTGAAAGTTTCTAAAGCTCACATCAACGGGAATACTTCTAGTAGTCCCATTGAACAATTCCTCAATCTTAGTATCGTTTAAAGGATAGCCCGTCAAAAAGGTGTCCTCGGCAGTGACGAATTTCACGCAGTACTTGTAGACGTGATCACTGAGATATGGACGCATGACCTTTCTGCCTTCCTTGTCCACGAACTCATAACATGACAGATTACCGAGGATCTGGGTTCTCTGGTTTCTCTTGGTCCATGGTACGATACGGAACGGGCGGCGGAAATTGTCGCCTGAGTTTCCTGAAGTGATGAGGAAGATCAGGAAGAACGCGAAGATGAGGAGAAGGAGCTTCATGGTTTGGAATAGGACCTGGCTCTGAAATATGGATATGGAATCTGAGAATTGGAGTTGGAGTGACGAAATGGCAGAGAATCAAGAATCAAGGAAAAAAACATAAACAAAAAACAAAAACCGTTCTCTTGCTGTCGCTGTCGCTGTCGCTGACCATCTAGCTTGCGATATGTGTTTGTGTGTTTTCATGTGAACCCCTTAGCCGCATCTTTCTTCCATTCGCTCCCAGTTCTCATCATGCATCTCGTTTCCCCTCTCTTCAAAGCAAAGTTTGTCCGTTGCTCGTCCCACAGAAATGTTGCGAAAAGCGAGAACATGGCGGGCAATCGCCGGCCGGCGCCGTGCCACCCGACGGCTGGCACAGCTAACGGCTCTGCTTGTCTCGGCCATCTTGAAATGCCTGATCTTTTTCGAGAAGAACACTTGGCCCCCGGGCAATTCAATTTTGAAGATGCAAAGGGATATGGGAGAAGAGAAGAGAAATAGGATGGAATGGAATGGAATGGAGCGATTCTCAATTCTCAATTCTGAAGGTGCGCTCGGCATGGCAGAACAGTTGTCTTTTATCTCAGAGGTTCTTTGCACTGGTCATACTCTGACGGAGGGAAATGTGAGAGATATGAGGATAAAATGGCCGTTTGGAATACGGTAGTCTTCTGTCTTGTATCCATCAGAATCTGAGTCGGAATTCTGTAAAGGAAACAGAAAAAACAAAAAAGAAAAAAAAATTGAAATTTCAACTAAATTTATTTATGCAACTAGACTGTAGTAACTACAATCGGTTCATAATACCATTTGGAAGGTGTCGAGGTAGATATCAAAAATGTTGGAGGTAGAAATTGACAATCTTGAGGTAAGAATCCAAATGAGATGGTTTGGGAGAAGGGGAGGTAGAAAACAAAAATTTGGAGGTAGAGAAAAAAAAGATAAGTACAATACAGCGCAAAACTTCAACAAAAAAATTCTCAAATCTCAAGATTCTGAAGAGCAATTTCCACCTGGACAGCCATCTTTTCCGTCGCGTTCATTCTCATATTGTACTCGAGGAACATCAAGTAGCTTCGAGGAATGTTGCATCCGGCGGTGCGGCACCAATGATGACGAACCGTGGTATTCGACACCAAGTGGGTTGTTTCCTGCAATTTTGCTTTTTCATATCAAAACGAACAAAAGTGGAAAATGGAAAACCAAACTCACCTCAGGCGCGGTCACCACGTTTGCTCCCTCTCCGGCAATTTCAAACAATTGATCAATGTAAGCATCTTCCTCTTCGTAGTAATCCTGTCCGAGATTTAATGCGTTTCTCTTTCCATCATTCACGGTGCGCATCGGTTGGTAATAGCAATATTTGTAAATCGGTTGGGATCGGATTGGAGTTGGGAGAAGATCGGTGAATCCATTATTTATCCAGCACCATAATGAGCCGGATACGATCTTGCGGCGACCATCGACATCGATCTTGGTTGCTGGAGTTATTGGGTCGGGAAGTGACTTTTGGCCTGGAGCGCAGAGAGCACGGAGGGCAAGGAAAGTGGCAATGAGGGCAGCAATTTGCAGGAATTTCATGGTTACCTACAAGTTAATATTTTTTGGGTATAAGAAAAATCAAAATGGAGAAAAGAAAAAATTAAAAATTAAAAGAAAACTGGTAACTTTAGGTTCTATGGCATGGCAAGGAACGTTGCCTAAAGAACTTTTCTTAACGTTAGCAAAATTAAAAACCAGATTACGGTAACTTTGCTCCTCCTCTTCGTCTATCACTTTGTTGCTTTTTGTAATGTTTCCTCAATGTGAGTTCCTTCAAAAGCAGGAGGGTCTGGACAAACACGAAGAACATCAACGTTGTTGCCAAACCCCAAACCCCGCTTTTGCACTGGACAGTTGTTCAGGGTTTTTGAAGCAGAGGATTGCATGTCAGAAACCTTTGACTTGTTGATGGATGGGTATTGGAAAAGGAGGAGAAGTAGGGGAAGGGTTCGAAGTGACGATTACGCTGGGATTGGCATGATTTTGAAACTGGGATTTGGAATTTGGAATCTAGAATCTGGAAAAAAAAAGAAGAAAAAAAATAACACGTTTTTTAAAGTTTCAACTAAATTTATCTACGCATCTAGATTGTAGTAACTACAATCGGTTCATAATACCATTTGGACAGTTTTGAGGTAGACTGCAAGAAATTTAGAGGTAGAGTTTGACAATCTTGAGGTAGACAAAGACAATCCAAATGAAGGCAAGAGATAGGGGTAAAAAGAGAGTAACATGAACAAAAATCATAGTACAATTACAGAAAAGCAGCGTTGAAAATGTTCAAATGACAATATCTCGAGTCGCGACTTCCTTCTGAACTTCCATCATCTGTTCCTGGTTCATTTGCAAATTGTACGCCAAGAACTGGAGATATGGTACCGGGACGTTACAGCCAGGTGTGCGGCAGTAATAATTCGGGACAGTTTCCTCAGGGTAGCCAACGGCGCGGTAATGCTGTAATGTTCAGTTCAACAAAGATTCACGAGTTGAAAGGGAAAGGGAAAGGCTTACGGTTGATGTAGTGATGAGATGACGATAGCTGCCGAACAATTCGTCGAGATACTCCTCCTCAACTTTCTTGTACATCCATCCGTTGACAATAGCCTCAGTGCCGTTGGATTTAAGAATCGGTTGGTAGTGGCAATATTTGAAAATTGGCTTTGAGCGGATTGGAGCTGGCAATTTTTTATCGGTGTGTTCGTAGTTTATCCAGCACCAGTTGTCTCCAGTCTTGATTTGGGTGCGGCCGTTGACGTCCTCAATAGCTCCCAGCATCTTGGGGTCGAGTTCCATGATGCCATCTTTGTGACCGGAGACAAGAGTGAAGAGAGCGATGAGGGCTGTGAATTTTACAATGGTTCTTGCAGAGGACATGATTACCTGGAAGTTTGACTTGTTAGAAGATCCAGAAGCTGGTTAGATTTTTGGTTGAGAGAGTAAAAGGTAAAGATAACATTTGGAAACGGTAGGTAACATTGCTGCTCCCACTGTCATCCATCATTTTGAAATGTTTTTTTGAAAGAGTTCCTTTAAAAACAAGAGGGTCTAGACAAAAATAAGGCAGAACAGTAGAAGAGTTGCCAAACCAAACGACACAACGTCACTGGACAGTTGTTCAGATGTTGCGAAGTGGGAATAGGATCAAGTGTCAGAAACCTTTGATTTTTTGATGGATGGGAATCGGAATTGGAAAAGGAGGAGAAAATGAAAAAATTTCTTGCTTGGGATAAAAAATTTTATTAAGAAAGAAAATCTATTATCAGAACATCAAAATGACATCACGAGGTCCCAAGTTAGCATCAATACACTTCATCATTGCTGGAAACAGGAAACAAACAAAGGCGGTGCAATAATGAAGAACATCATTCCAATCCGTTCCCGTTAACTCAGATAGCAAGCACTCAGTGTTCAAGTTACGAGATTGAGCTGGCGAGAACTGAACATCAATAATATAGTGTTTAGTTTAGTGCTAAACACGTTTTCTTACAGGTACAAAAGCTGGAAGCAAAAAGTTGGAAATGACGCCCCAAAATGTGACAGTAATGATAAAAAGAATCGTGAAAATTGCAAATTTTTTCAGTTTCCCAAAATTCGCTTCGTACTTCCACTGAAACATTCATTTTTTCGTTGATGATGGATTTTCAGTTACTTTTTGGGCACAATAATACAAAAAATATAGGAGAAAGTCAGTTTGGATCAATCTCAAGATAACCAGAGTAGAGTTGTAGTATGGGAAGAAAAATGGTACTGCGATTGTCCTGAATTTGAAAATTTTGAAGGTTGCGAAATGTCGGGGTAGTTTGAAACCAAACTTCTTACCAAATGAAAACCAAAACCAGAGAAGCAACGGAATATATAAATTGAAAAGTTCTTGATGCTGGTTTCACTGCCTCATGTCTTATCTTATTGATAATAATATACTTTTTCATATGATCACTGACACTAGTTTCCCGACTGAGTAATTGGGGAGTTGAATGCTAAAAAACAAGGGAAATATCAAACAAAAAACTTGAAAAATTAAAAATTAAAAATAAAATAAAATTTGACGTACTCCACTACCATCTCCTCCATCATGTGGTAGTGGTAGTGGTTCTGGTGCTACTTCCTCGGGGACAATCTGACAATTTAAAATACTCATTTTTTCTCGACTATGTAGACCTTACTACGCTTTCAGAATTGATAAGTGGAATCGTATCGTTTGGCTGAAAAAAAGTTGTTCATTTTTTTCAGTTTTCAAGCCCAATGCTCACTATAATTTCAGCAAAAACCACTGGAACTATTCTCTCTGTCCTGATGACGTTGTGCTGAGGAGCCGGTTTCATTTCCACCCAGTACCGCCTTAAAAAGTAAATAGTGAATCCAAAAGCGTTAGCGGAAATTGCAAGTCGACCAAGGTAGTATGCTAGTATTGAGTCAGTGACCTGAACTTTCTATTTGATCACATCTAGTTGCGAAATGTCAAACTAACACTATCAAAAATGAGAATGAGCATGGTTGTCATACTATAACACCCAATATAGTTCTGATGCCAAATTTGCATACTATTCCTGATTCCAAATTGCAAGAATTTTCCTTGAAGAGTGGTCAGAATCATAGCAAAGGTGTCTGTATGGTACTCCAATAGATCCGGTTCAATAGACTCTGGTTACTTACACAACTGAAAAGTGTCACTTTGTGGGCAAGTGTTCATTACAGCCCATAGAACTCCGGTGAGAATAATATAGACGTTGATCATGAAATTCTGCTCCCAATTGCTGTTCCAAGAAAATCCAAAATTCAAAAGTCCTGCAACTGCAACACTGAACGCACTAATCACTTTGTTTGCGGCAATGAATCCGAAAAATTTGACAGAACACATAAAGTTGATATTGCAAGTATCTGTGTCCGATGGGAATCCAGTGTTGGAATATTTCGCAAGAACAACTATGAGAGCCATTGGGATGAAAATGAAACATTGCGGCATTGACATTCTGAAATTCTCGTTTTCCTATGTAAAAGTTGAAAATCAAAAAAAATTCACTTCCAAAACGGATTTTCCTCTTCTTCAGTGTTTTGATCATTGTTACCGTCGATGGTGTAGTATACTAAACATTTTTAATAATATGTATATTTTTTTCTCAATATTTTCAAAGGAAAGTTACCTCCCACAACCAATGCAGTGATAATCAACCCAAATAGTGTGAGTACCACGAAAATGGAATTGACGTTATCTAAACAAAAGTTCCAAATTTTTAACAACAAAAAAATGAAAAGAACACTATACTTACTTTCTGCTGGAGTTATTAACACTGTGAAATATTTCAGTCTCTCTGTCTCTGCATCGTAAAGTCCTGGATAGTAAGGTTTTGTAAAACAAGCTATGTCGTTTGGAAGAACTGAGAAGACAATGTGAAGTTTTTCTCCAAATTGCTCTTTCTGAAAAATAAGCGTTGTGAAGCAATTGGAAAAAGTAACCGTTGCGAAATGTCGTGGTTTCAAAATTTCAAGCTTGATACACTTTTAGTTGAAACAATTCCTCGAAACGATCATACTTACAGAACCTTGTAGTTGCGAAATGTCGTACTTACCGAAATCTGCAAAAACCCCTTCCTAGCAATCGTCTGGTGGGCGTACTTGTCTTTCAGTATCACCTGGCCTTCATTGTCAAAAACAGGACACTGAAAGTTGTTGTTGACTCAACGCTTTTTGATAAGCATCATGAATAAAACAAACATCGGCTTTTTGAACCGTCAACCTTCCACAAACGTCATTTGGGGAAGTGACCAGCACGTTGATTTTATCGACGTTTTCCGGAAAATAGAACTTGAAGAATTCTGGCTCTGGTGGAGAATAGAGCATTGTTAGAGGTTTGGAGATTCTGAAACAACAAAAAATTAAAGAAAAACTACAATTGACCAGTTTTTTTCACTCTAAAGAATAATTGAAACAGCGATGTACTGAAAAACTGTAATTCGTCGGAACGCCACTGGATATCAAAATACGAACGGTTCCATTATGCTGAAAAAAGTTGTTGATAGATACTACTGCACCATGTTATAACATACGTACATCTATCAGACTATGATGATGACTTTCCGCTTCACACATTGTATCCTGAAGGTTTAGGTATTCACTACTCAAACCTCCAGATGTTTGAATTCTCGGGAGCTTCAATGATTAGGAAGTTCAAGATGATTTTTTTTTCTAGAATCTTACAACAGAAGCCAACATTGAGGTGTTTCGAGTGCAAAGAAGAGTTACAGTTGGGAAACATTTTCCCCGGTAGGTCGAAAAACGTACTCGGACTACAAATGGCTGAAAAATAACAAAAATTATTACAAAAGATTTGATTTTTTTTTTGCTCTTCTCACCCTTGTCTCATTGTCCCTTTTCATTTCATAAATATTCGGAATCAAACTTCCATTCGTAAAGGATGCAATTGTTTCCTCATAGTTAATAAGGATTGGACTCTGAGCTTGCGAGAAAATTACAAGAAGCAGAGGAAAAAATATTAGAAATTTCAGCATTGTGTCTTCAGGTTCAGCTGGAAAAAATGACTCTGAAACATCCAGTTTTCAAATGAAAATTTAGGTGATAAGATGATTTACTGTGAGCAAGAAAAACTGTGATTCAATGAATCAACCAAAAAAAAATGTTTGTGTGGGTTGATAAAAAAATAATCTTTCGATTTTTCGAATATTTGTCAAGATGACACATCGGGCAGTCACTTATGTATTCATACTATAAACATTTCCTCAACAAAAAAAGATAAGGAATGCTCTTCCTTCGTTCGCATATTTTTTTGGATATTTTCTGACCCTTTTCTAAGGAGACCTTAATATTTCGCAATTGTAACATTTCGCAACATTCCCAGGTTTTGCAGCTGTAACGTTTTGCAACTCGAAATGTCAAGAAAAATAATTTTCTGTAGATATTGCGATTTGAAGTTGGAGAGATTGGAAAGAACATCTTGAAGAAGAAACTGTTAAGTTGCGAAACGTTACAGTTGCAAATTCAGTTTTTCAATGTTGCGAAACGATCCCCTGATATTTTTCTTATAGTTTATTTCAGATCCATACTGAAAAACACCCTATCTTCTCATGTATAGACGTCTAGAAAGTGTTACTATTTGCCATTCATCACATCATCATTTACCCGAAAAAGAGGGTGGTTTTCTGAGGACAATGCGCTGTCAAAAACTGACGGTTCTTCTTGCCAAGAATAGAACGTAGACTTGTTGATGATCCTGAAGTGTTCTGACAAGTCAAGTTAGTTTTCTTGTCTTAAGGTTTTCAATGATCTTTGGATTAGTTTCATCTTCTTGTTGTTAGATGACGAGTTTCCAACTCCCACGTACATAGTTTCAGTGGGAAGATGCATAATTGGAGGTCGAACGTAACGTTTTATATCTCAAAATCGTCAGAAACGGAAGACCCATTATTATAATACATATCACGTCACTTTTGCTTTCAAAACCACAGTTTTCAGTTCAAACTGAGGTTTGCGTTAGTAACTCAAGTTCCCAGAACCAAAAAGTTCTAGATTCTTAAAAATTTCCACTCAGACTTGCAGCGAGTCCTTTCCCAAGTTGTAAATATCATCCGGTAAACATATCACGTCTAATCTGTGATACGTGGTAGTTGAAAACGCCTGGAAAGAAAAAAAAAATCGTGTAAATACTACGTTTTGCTATTTGGTTTGATTTGGTTAATGTGAGTTCTTTCATTGCATCTGGTTAGTCTTTAATCGAGATCAAGGTTAAAGAGGTTTACGGAAATGACGACAAAGTTGCAGCTGGTTCAGAAACAGACAGAACGAAGTAAAACGGTTTTTGTTATTGGTTCTGATTCTGATTCTGTTTTTGATTATATTTTTTCTGAAAATAGAAACATCTGAAAACTTTTATAACAGAACATTTTATTGGTTGATGGAAATTGGTTGGTTGACTCATAGAAAAAAGTACACATGATTTGTAAAAGTTGTTGTCAAATTATCAATGTGTCGTTTGTTTTGTATTTGTATTCGTATTTGGTTTCGGTTTCGACTCGACAATTAGAACTGACGTCTAGGCAACTGGGACATTGACCGGTCGGACCAAGATCTTGTGCAGAGATGGGAGGGACTGAAAATAGAAGGAAAATATTATGAAATCATAGGCAATCGACTAATTTACCCTCTTAAAAACACGTGGTTGGTCGACGAATCCGGGCATCCAACCGCGGCCAGAGATCATCAAACCGGAACGGGGAATGGCGGCGAGACGGTCGGACGACGACGTGGCTCGCTTCGTGAAGCCGTCTTCAGGCTGAAAGTATGGATTATCAGGGTGGGGATTGATTACGAGAAATTATGCACAACTAAAAACACTCCACTCCATTCCACTCCAAACCAAATCTAGGGGATAATCGGGGGGTTTGGGGTTAAAGATCAGGCTTATTGTCAGGAAGGAAGAAGAAGAGCCATCTTGGTAATGACACCTTAAGACATTTTGCCTCAAATGCCAAAAGATGATTGGATCATGTAGACGGGAAAAATTGAGAGTAGAAGTGGTAATAAAGAAAATATATGAAGATTTTGTTTGGGTTAATAAGAAGAGTGCTGGAAAAGAAAAGCAAACAGAAATCCGTGAAGTGCGCGGGCTTGAACTATAGCCCAACTATTACCGATGCTTTTCTCTTCAGAATTCTCGATTGCAACTGCTCTAGTGGTGTCTCATCGTGAGCTAGAAGGAGCCGTCGCGGGATGAGAATTGCGGCGTGCTAGAAAAGTTATCAGAGTTCAATTCAGTTCCATTACAGGGTTACAAGGGTTTCCCATTGCATTTCATTTTCGAAAAGGTAGTGAAACCTTATATGGTACTATACTAGTAGTCAAGTCGGTCGGGCAAGACTAATCCGTCGTTGGGCGAGGGATTAGAATTCTCGTACATACACTTAACAAAATTTTTAGGGAATCTCTAAATTTCGAGGAAAAATGCGAAACCTTAGGTATGAAATCCGTCACGTCGTAGCTGTCCTGAAATACGGGAAGGATGAGAGCGTGTGTATTGAGGAGGAAGGTTTTATGACGAACCAGGGGTATCTCGTAGTCGTCGTACGCCGAACAGAAGGCAACCGTGACGGCCAATAAAACGAACAGCGACGATGATTGCATTTTACCTAAAAATGTTGAAATTTGGGACTGAGAAATGGTAGTGAATCTGGGTGGGAAGGGGAGGGGTGGTTTGGAAAAGAAGTATAGTGAACTGGTGACTTGAAGTTGGGAACTGGACACTGGGAACAAGGAACACTGGAACAGAGGAGAACATTAACCCCGAAGCTCAAAACCTCAGGGGTTAAGACTTTCTCTAATCCTAAATTTATGGCCGATGACGTAACTGACCATGCTTTAGGGCTACCAGTCACATTACATTATACAAAGGAAACGTAAAGAATGGCTTACAAAAACTCACTTGAAATTTTTGGCGAAGCTGGCTGAGCTAGTCGGGAATTTATATAGGGGGTGGAATGAAGACTTAGTTTTGAAATGCGGGGGGGTGGGGTCAAGGGAGAAGGAGATGGGGATTGGGATGAGATTTGTTAGCGTGTTTGATCAGAGACACGTACCAGTGATAGTAGGCGTTCCTTGATGAAGTGAAACTTTGAAAAAGTATGCAATGCTGAATTCAAAGCTGGAGCAAGCTTATATACCAGGCTGCGTACGTGTTCCACTTCTTCCACGAGAAGTGGGCGGAGCCTGAGGCCTTCTCGGAGCTGAGGCCGGAGTCTTCGAGAGAGATGTTAAGGTGGGCGGAGAGCTGGTGTCGGCGCACTTGTGGAAAACGAAACGTGCTGGATTTCTGGCGGGCGGCTCGCTCTCCGAGAATGTGCAATTCGACGATGATGTTGGTATAATGAGAAAATGAGAAATTGGTTTAGTTATAGTTCCTGTCTATGCCTATCACACGTCTTCCGGAAGATGTGTCATGTCAATTCCAGAGAAACTTGCAACTCTTTCCGCCTTCTCGAGGAAAGAACGTTGGGCACTGGCACTCCATCCAGAGCCAGTTTTAAAAGGATTACGTAATACATCCAAAGACCTCCTCCTTGAAGATTTGCATTTTTCTTTCTTTCCTAGTACGAAATGAACTCGAGGGTCTGGAGACTGACTAGAACTGACGCATCACCCTCAAAAAACAACAAGGAGCGGGAGGAGGGGAAGGGGAAACGGAGACCAATTTGATTATGTGTTTTAGTCATAAGAGTGTTACCCAAATAGAAATAGTTGGCGTGGCGGCCAAAGGGACACACCAAAACATACAAGTGTTCTTCTCTTCTTCCAGAAAAGTGTCGGTTCATACAAGTCACCACCACTGCCAGACATCACCCTTCGCCCCGACAAAACAACTCTCCCCAATCCATACCCATCTCGTCTTCCCTACCATTGCAAAAAGTGTTTCATAGACAATGCGTTGTACCGACGTAGTCATCGGAAAAAAGAGTTTCCCCTTTTCCCCCTTTCCGGCGCCCGCACGCCCGCCTCTTTGTTGATATCATCAAAAAATACGAGGGGGGGGATGTCAAGTCTGAACGCCTCCAATGAAAAAATGATGAACTTTTGGAGGGGAGAGAAAGACGAGGCAAGGCGACAAGACCTGCATAATTCGATGACATAAATTATGATGAAAGCGGAAGTTTCGTCTTCCTTGTTGCTTCCGGGGAAGGGAACAGAAATGATAAAATGATAACTGGAAATGGAATTGGCCCCAGAGAAAGCTCAGAGAATCGACCAAAGTATGCATGTGAACTCAAATATACTCAGAGCCCATAAGGGTAAACATTAAAAAAAAACTATGTACGTTTGGGAATTGGTCCAATGTTCTGCCCACGCCTATGAATTATTGAATGACTTATTCTTTTAGCTTGATTTACACCATAAATAGACAAGCCAAACAATACACAAAAAAACCACAAAAAACCTTTATTGGGGATGGATTTATCAGGAACTTCAAAAAAAAAATCAAAAATTAATATATCACATTACACTTTCCATTTACATATTCCCATTATTATCATTGTATAGATAAAACATAGAGATCACCACTTCTGCCCTCTTCCATCAATGACGTTAATATCCGGGAGCAGTTCGCGGGGGAGGGCAGTGATCGCATCCGCCTGGAAACAATAACATTTGACATGATTCGTGCCCTCTTCTTGTCGTCTCGCATTTCCGTTTTAGTTGTATACACGTATTTGTTTTTGTTTTTGGCTTGACTTGTCTTATACATTTTGGTTTTGAGATAGATTGATGTAAGTGTAAGTGTAAGTGTAAGTGTAAGTGGAGGGGTAGTCTAGAACTCCAGACCTCGTCAAAATGCATAACGAGATAAACTTGAAACTAAAATAGTTACGGAGAACAAATTGAATTTGAAAAAAAAAACAAATCGAGATCAAGGTCATTAATAAAATCTACTCTACGCAATCCAATTCTCTCATTACCTGGAGAACCGGCGTGTCCATCTGGTCCAGAGTATCCTTTCTGTCCTGGTTTTCCAGGTCCACCCGGGATTCCTTCCTCTCCGCCTTCTCCTGGAGCACCATCACGTCCAGGATAGCCGTCGTTTCCAGGTTTTCCTAAAGGCAAATAGTAAGCAAAACTTCTGAAAAAGCCATCAACCTTGAAGTCCTGGAAGCCCCGGTTGTCCTGGTGGTCCTGGCGGGCCCTCTGGCCCTGGAACCTCAAACATTTTCCCTGGAAGTCCTCTCCCTCCGGCATGTCCCGGGTTTCCTGGTAGTCCGGCGCTTCCAATAGGTCCTGGAGATCCTGGCAATCCGGGTGTTCCTTTCTCTCCCGGAATTCCACTGCCTCCTGGTCGTCCAGGAGGTCCTTTTCGTCCTTGGAGACCCGGTCGTCCAGGCTCGCCTGGCGGGCATTCAAAGCACCAATCCTAAAATAAACTTTTTGGAGAATACATTTTCGGAATGTTGTGGAATGTGCATGTCATGTCGGGGTTTCTTTGAAGTCAGTCAAAAGTAAAGTCAGATTTGGAAATGTAATTAAAAAATGCTACTACTGGAGCAGGGGGAAAGGGATTTTGACGACTGACGTCACACAAATGACTGAAACCTACAAAGTTTGGTGCGGGGGTGGCACGTGGAGCATCGGGACCGTCTCTTCCCGGCTGTCCGGCTTCTCCATCTTGTCCTGGAAGTCCATCAGTTCCAGGCTGACCTGGAGGTCCAGGTGCTGATTGGCCACATCCACAGCATCCTCCTCCACTATGACTCCCTCCGTAATTGCTATTAAGCACTGGAGCTGAAGCCGAGCCATAATTCACCGGCGACTCAGTATTCCAAAGTCCGTAACTCGCAGACTTGTCATAATTACTACTAGGACTAGGGTTACTAGAATCATATTGTTGCTGTTGATGATAGAATCGATCATAAGCGGTTCGCTGATTGTCATAGTTGGTGCTGTATCGTTTTCCAGCTCGTCGAGCTACACGGACTCCACGAGCGCTTGCCATGTACTGCAAATTTTGAACAAATTGAAATCTTAAAGCCCGCTTCTATGAGGGTCAAAATGACATCATTCGGGAATTGGAATTCGGAACTAATCTATCTCGAATCAGACACCGGAAAAGGCTCATTCCATATTCACATTCACATTCCATTCTATCCCCCCCCCCAAATTCACCTGTGTCTTGGTGACTTCTCTCCAGAACAAATTCGATCTCGTTTTGCAGAAATCAACCTTAAACTCGGAACATCATTAATATGCACTCAAATATGCTAATTGAAGAACCTGGTCGAGCATTGACGACTGCATTTGCTGCATTTTATTATACGCTAAAGGGATGGTGACGATGCAGACGAATGTCGCTACCGTAGACATTGCCACACCAAAGAACGCGATTCTGAAAGGAGACTTTGTTGAACTCGAACATCGCATCATACAAATCAGAAATTCGCATAAATTGTTGACATTTCCACTTGAAAGGGGACATGTCTGACCAAAAATAACTAACGGAACACGTCAAAACTCACCGTCGGAGGGACTGAGCCTCGAGCTCCAAGTCTTTCTCGGTTTTTTTCTCCACCGGTTTCATTTCTGAAACAATATGGTATAGTGTATGAGGAAGTATGAGAAAATAAGGAATTAATAAGGATAGAACGGATCAAATGAAAAATGACGGCTAACGGGAATATGAAGTGTTGTGGATGAGAATCAGGATCAGGATCACTTAACTTAGACAGACTGAACCAATCAAAGTGGATCAATCTGGTGAATAAAAAAAACTAAGCCAAGTCGTATTCCAAACGAATTCAAGTATACGATATCTTTTCATGTTCGATTCAGTTCGTCCAGTGGTATTTATACCAGTCACGGTCTGAAGCTTGATCCAAAACGGATTATCACAGCATGACTGTGACAGTTTTTTAGGGATTGCGTTAAGCTGACTTTCGTATTCCATCTCACTTTTTATGAAGATGCTTGACTTGATTGTGAGGGATTTATAAAATTCGTGGTGGAAGATGGAGAATGGAAAAAATTGAGTTCAAAAGTTCAAAAATCAAATAAAAAGACCGAATAATCCTGTTTTTTTGTACTTTTCCTAAATAATGGTATTGCGAAATTTGAATTTGATTCCGAAGAAAAATCATGATTTTGATGATGATGTGACAAGAACAGGTGCAAAGTGAACATGATTTGCCAAAACTAATCAAACTAAACACATGTTCTGTCGGTTTTCGGTTTTAGATTCAGATTCAGATATTGGTTTTGGTTTTGATCTTAGTTTTCAGAACTAATCCAGAAGCAAAAATTGTTCAAAAAGCACAAGACGAGGGACCATTTTTCTCGCGAAAACCAAACTAGAATATACGGAAACTTTACTTATATACTTATGGTCTCCAAGACCAAAAGATGAACAAAAGTGGGAGGTTGCGCGTGTGCCATTGTCGAGACTACCGGGGCTTTCTCTCCTCACTTTTACCAGCCATCCGCAATTAAAGCAAATTTCTTTTACAACTACTTGCCAAATGACTGCGGAATGGATACGGTTACGCAAGACGTCTTTGGTAATGGAACACGTTGTCGGTTTATGAGGAAATTGGGAGTGGAAATGGAAAATTCTTGTGGAACGGTATGGTATGTATGGAATACAAGGAAAATGAGTAAAAAAAGAAGGTAGGTGTGAATCATAACCTTTTTTGCTTAAGTTTCCTGCCATTTTTCATTGAAGTGTCATATAAGGTTTTTGAAGTACTTTAGATCAGGGTTATTGCACTGAAATGACCTGAGAATCGGGCATTGAGTGCAGGTACTTGTGCTGAACTGACCAAACTAACATTCCCCGACGTTTCGCAACCGGAACGTTCTTTATTTCAAAGTTTTGTTGTTGCGAAAAGTCGTAGTGTCAACATATTGGGAAACCAACAGCAATAGCTTAAATCCCAAAAAAAGGAAGAACAATTTATTCGAAAAACTTTGTTAGATAAAACAATGAGGTGTCTGGTGTGTTTTCATATGAGAATAAGTCTTGTGTTCATTACAATCGGATGTATGTAAGTGAGAGCGGACGGCGACACCTTGATGGCAATTATCGGCAGCAAGCGTGAACTTTCAACGCGAATTGTTCTTCGTTGCCTCCGATTCCGGATGATTTGACCAGTGAATAGTCGCCGAAGCGATAATTGTCAATGTGCGCCTGAAAGAAGAAGATGAACACTTTCTTTTCTCAAGAGGACCTTGGTTTTTGAACACGGTCATAGACATCGTACTATACTTTCTCCGGTTCGATTAATTGACTTTCGATTAACTCTACTACACTCTCTTCTATGAAATTTTCAATTCAAAGACATAAAATTTCAAAAAAAAATGCATATTTTCAAGGTTCCGCTACAAAAAACACGTTTCTCTCTTCTTCCTCTTTCAATTCTAACCATTTTGCTTCATCAACCGCAATGAGTCGAGTTTTGTCGAAGAAAAAGAAGAAAGTGGAAGTGAAAGTGAGTTTGTTCCTTTCCTCTCCTCTTTTTTCAAACTAAGAACTATAAGAAAACGAGAAAGAGAAGGAGAAGCAAATTGGACTTTGAAACTGAAACTTTTCTTTTTCCTAATGACCCTTTTCTCAAACAACGTCTCAACTTTGAATTGACACCAAACCCACTTTGTTGAATGAATTAGAAAGGAAAGTGAAGAAGAAGGGAACATGGAAAGGAAAAAAATGGAAAACCAAACCTGGTAAGCTCCGATTTGTGTGAATGCTGGGGGGCAGTTGCCAAGGGCGAGGATGCAGTAACCTTTGTCGTTGACAATCCAACCTAGAATTCGAATTGGGATTTGCAGAGATCAAAAGATCAAATCTTTAAAAAATAGTTGCAATACGTCGCACTTGTTCTAACTAACCTGGAAGTCCTGGAATACCATCCTTTCCCTGATCACCCTTGCTTCCCGGAAATCCAGCTGGTCCAGTGTCACCCTTCCCCCCAGGAAGACCAATTTGCCCTGGTGGACCAATCGGCCCAATCATTCCCTGAAAAAAAAACACATTAAGAAACCATATGATGAGAATTCAAAAGCGCATAGAATTTGTGACTGCATGGGAGGGACGCAGATGTTTGCTCAGCGCGAGAATTCCCAGGCTTTGTGTTGCTTTTCTTTTTTATGTGCTTGATTCTGAGACTGTGACAACTGTGGTTTGTAGTTAGCAGTTAGCTGACAAATCGGAAAAAGTCCAACCAACAAAAAAAAGTTCACCTGCATTCCTGGTGCTCCTGGAAGTCCTCTTTCTCCAATCATTCCGGGTACTCCTGGCACTCCTCCAGTTCCAACATCTCCCTTCTTTCCCGGGAATCCTGGAGATCCCGGTCTTCCCGGCAAACCATCTTCTCCTTTGCTTCCCGGCCATCCGGGGGCTCCGGGTAGTCCATTGGTTCCAGGTAGTCCTTCCATTCCTTTTTCTCCTTTTCCTCCTGGCTGACCAGTTGATCCAGGTTCACCAACTTTACCGGGAATTCCAGTATCTCCCTTGAGTCCCGGGACTCCCGAATTTCCACCGTCTCCTTTTTGTCCAGGAAATCCCATTGAGCCTTTGTCACCTTTCATTCCGGTCGGTCCAATCGGTCCCATATCTCCCTTGACACCCGGGATACCTTGCATTCCGTCGCGGCCAGGCATACCTGAAAGTTGTTTCTTAGAATCAAATGTTATTAATTTTTTCTTTTTTGCTTACCATCCTCAGACCGCTCTCCCTTTTCTCCTTTAGCTCCCGAAAAACCGGGTGATCCGTTCATTCCCGGTGGCCCTGGACGGCCGAGATCACTGACACGAGCGTTGAGGTTTTTGACGTGCTGAATGGAGTTGTGGTTTGTAACAAAGTAAAAACTAGTGAACTTACATCCAAAATCATTTCAATATCCGCACTATGCTTGTTAATTTCCGTTTGAATCGCAATCACAGCTGCAGTATCCAAAGCACAAAAGACATGGTGCAAGGTTACTATTAATAAGATTAACAGTTTCATATCCTAGCTGGAAAACTGAGATTATTGATTTTTATGGATTTGAAAAATCAGAACAAAAATAATTGTTCTGTCAATACGAAATTTGATCTGAAGACGAAGACTCAAGAAATAGACGGACGAGAGAAAGGAAAGCTTGTCGATTTGTTGTGTAACGCAACGCGGAATTGAGAATGAGAATGAGAATGAGAATGAGGATCCTTAACGACCTGCTCAATAAAAGTTGCTATTAGCAAGTGATTTGATTTGACAAGCAAATTTGTGCACGTTTTATCATAGCAACAGTCATAAAAAACAACAATGAAACATAATTTGACGTATGGAATGAGTGAGACGTCCATTGGTTGAAGAAAGGAAGTATTCGAGTGGATAGTGTAATGAAAGTGCATTTTTCTTCTCTTTCTTTTCTTCTTCTCTGATTATCAAGCAGGCGCTTCTCTGGAGGAGCTTTGCCATCAAGAATTGAAACACATTTATCACTTGGAACACACGGCGCGAGCTCTATTGCTTCTTCTGCTCAATTTCGCTGGTTCAACTTCAACTTTAACCTGGATCCGATTGATGAAAGGAAGCATTGGAATCTGGAAAAAAATGACTTGAAAAAACACAAATAAAACACAAAAAACGCAAGATAGAAGGGGTGTAACGTTTTGCAACTTTCTCTCCAAATCAGCTAGAATCTTTGCAGTTGCGAAACGTCGGGGTCGGGTGCCTACGCGAGGTAGCTCTTCTCTTTTCTAACATCCACATGTACATATCACATTAATAATTTATAATCTGCATGAAAACATCTTGCAGCAGCAGCTTGCCTCCTCCATCCAACAAATTTCTAATTCCCCCATGTTTTTTTCGTTATCACCAGTAGTTTGATCAGTTGATAATCAAATCCTTTCGTTTTCTCAGTTTGTTCAATACCAACACCCCGCTGCGATGTTCATCACCTGCGCGAGGTCACATATTTGATTGGTTTGATCTGATTTCGCAATTTCGCAATTCCAATTTTATGTCGTCGGATTCCACTTTTTGGTGAAGATGTTTAGGTGTTTTTTGTCCTCTTAGGAGTTAGATTTGTCATAATTTTTCCGAAATTGTAATTTCACTTCAAAACCTATCTAAGGTCACCAAAAAATCAAAACCACCTCAACTCTGAATGACGGCGAGTTGAGAAAAGAAAACATCTCGATTATTTGTGTCCGTGGGCAAATATTGCGAAACGAAACGTAACGAAAGCCGTGCCTCCTCCGGAAAGAAAAAATGAGATCGTGGTGTGTGGCGCGACAGCACAAAACCAGTCACAACCTATCGAAAAATTCGCACATACTCTACGCGGGAGAGGACACATTTCTGTTTCTCTGTGGCCAATGTCTATGTCTCATCTTTATGCAAATTGTGTAAGAGTTGTTGCATTCAAATCGAATATTTCCGTTTAGTTCAGTTCAGAAATTTCGTAGTTTGTGCCTTGTGTTGTTTATGTTTCCTTTTTCGTTTCCATTTCCATATTCTGTTCAATGGTGCTGATGTTTTATTTCTCAGTTCCCACCTCATCTCATCCATAAACCTTCAACCTTCAATGTATGCATGTTTCTGTTCCCATCCCAAATTTTCCCCTCTTCCTGACTTTTTCCAATGAATATATGTCTATGTACTCAGCTGACTATAGTGTATTCCGTTTAGCCTCTCCCCTCACTTGTCTCCCTCCTTTTCTTGTTCTTTTGGCCTCTTTTCCTTCCTTTCGCAATACATCACGCCTAATCTGATGCGAATGACTTAAATACCACCTGGAGCGGATCGACAGTCATTTTGACATACCGAAAAAGACATTTTCCTACAAAAACTCATATAAGAAGTGAAAAAAAAACGTTTCGAAATATCAATTTATACCTTTGAACATTTGAATTGAGGTTTTAGTTCTAGTTTTGAGTATTGGGTGTTGGGGAGATCAAAATGAGAATGAGAATCAGAGTGAGAATGAGAATACAAACCGATAAAATCTGTACTAGTATGCATACATACACATACTTTTCAATACAGCTGGACTGCGAAAATTTAACATGCAATCCTTCTTTCTCTCCCCCTCTTTTCTCATTTCTTTTCATTCCTTCCCTTCTTCACTTCCTTCTCTTTTCTTTTCTATTTCCCATTTCTTTTTCTGCTTATTTCTCTTTTCTTTCCTTTCCTCATCTTCTCTTGCAATTGCCCACCCATTTCCAGATGGATATAACCCAGTTATTCAACTCAACGGGTCCACCCGTACTATCAGCATTTTCCGATGCATATACGCTCATTCCATCAGTCTTTTTCTGGTCGCTGGTGCCCGTGATCATCCGAGACTGCAAATCCAGCCGGCAAAGTCCTTTACCATGGTCGGTATTGATGAGTTTGAAATGGGTATGAGCAATTTTCTCGGAAAACTTGGGAAATCTGTGGTTTTTGTAGTTTGTGGTGTGTCTGCTGATTGTCAATCGATTGTGTGTGCTTTTTTGCACAGTCTGGGAGGCATTGTTTGAGCACAAAACTGTCACGGCGGATTTGTACGTGTATCCGATATTTTGCTGTATTACACTGGTAAGTTGGTTATGAATTTGGGATTTCCCGGCGTTTCGCAACTTTTGACTTCTCAACTGTAACGTTTCGCAACTGCAAAAGCTTTTCAAGTTGCGAAACGTTACACTAATTCAGAAAAAACTTTGAAATACCGCAAAAATCCCCTCGAAATTGAACAAAAATACAATTTTCCTGCAGATTGCCATTCTGATCTCCACAAATGCAGTCCGGAAAGCTGGAGTTCACTCATCCGGTTCCCTATTCTGTACCTGGGCATGTTTCGCCGTTTTCGCCTTGGCAGAGTTCTATCAGCCACTGACCGGACAGGACCAGGTATGTTGAATGAACTGAATGTTTATTCGTTTATTTTATTTGAGCTATCGATTGTTTATAAGTTTCAATTTCAATTTTGAGAATTTTGAGTCAATCAGGAACTATTTCGCAATCCAAAGTTTTCAGGTGACTTTCGGAACCGATTTCTTCCGATTTGCTGCTTGCCTGACTTTCTTCCCATTTGTATTGCTCGAATTCCTACTGCACTTTGTATCTGACCCATTCCCAATGCCAAAGTCCTATCAGGTCCGCAGCTATATACTATAAACTACAAACTACAAACTACATAATCAAAATCGAATAATTTTAGAATTTGAAAGCCCCGGAAGAAAATGCGAGTTTTATCAGCAGACAACTCATACATTGGCTGACTAGTTTGATTGATTTGGGTAGCAAGCAGGCTCTGAAAGTGGAGGATGTTTTCGAAATGGATAGTAAGCTGGATCAAGAGTATCTCAAAACCTTGTGGAAAACGGAATGGCAGAAACAAGTGGAAAGTGAGTTGCCATAACAAGATATTTAATTTTTGATAGAAAATTTATGTTTTTTTGCAGAAGCTCAAAAAAAACAGCAAAAACTGGATAAGAAACGCAAAAGATCTGGTACGGAAAAAGCGCCGCTTCTAGAAACTTCCAATAACAATGGATCAGTGAAACAAGAGGAAACTGGTTCGTGATTCAGTCGTGATTTGTGCAAGGTCACAATTGCAGGAGACCGTGTGATTGTTCAACCATCGGTTGTGATGACACTTTGGCAGACGTCAAAATGGGAACTCATTGGGGCATGGATCATCAAGTTCTTATCAGATTTGCTGCAATTCTCTAATCCGCTCTTCCTAAAGTAACAGGGAAACTTTCGGGCAAAATTTTGTTAAATTTCTTTTTAGCTTGCTCATCACCTACGTGGAAACTCCTGATGCTCCATTATCCTATGGAATTGCCCTTGTCATTGGGCTCTTTGTCGCAGGTCAAGTGAAGTCTCTAATGATCAACGAATTTTTCGTCATTATGACAAGACTTGGAGCTAAGATTCAGACAATGCTGAGCTGCGCCGTTTATGAAAAAGCTATCCTGTTGTCAAATACGGCACGCCGAGAACGAACAGTAGGAGAAATGGTCAACTTGCTGTCTATCGATGTGGAACGCTTTCGACTCATTATGCCGACACTTCAACAATTCTGGAGTAGTCCTTTGCAAATCATTATCTGCCTAGTACTTCTCTGGAAGACAGTTGGAGTAGCGGTTTGTATTGGAATCGGTGTCATGATCAGTTTGGTGCCGATCAACTTTGCGGTGTCCTTTGTCACAAAGCGCTGGCAAGTGAGACTTATGCAGTATAAGGATGAAAGGATCCGGTTGATCAATGAGGTCTTGAACGGAATCAAAGTTGTGAAGCTGTCAGCGTGGGAGACTGCTATGGAGGATACCATTGAGGAGATAAGAGATAAAGAGTTGAAGATGATTAAGTACAGTGGTCTGCTGAAGGTTTCTGCGGATTGCTTGAATGTCGGAGCTCCGGTTTTTGTAAGTGACCAAATATACTAAAAAAATAACAATTCCAAATGCAAAATTTCCAGGTCGCCCTTGCCACATTTGCCGTTTTTGTTCTAATGGACTCTGACAATGTGCTCACCCCTAACATCGCCTTCGTTTCTCTTTCTCTATTCAACTTGCTCCGTGGACCACTTATGATGGCTGCTGACTTGGTTGCTCAGACGGTTCAAATTGTGGTGTCTAATGAGAGAATGAAGACTTTCCTCAATGAGAAGGAAGTCGATCGTTCAGCGGTTGATAGAGGAATGGGCGGAGAGAGTGAGTTCTTTGGGTTACAAAAGTTTAAAAACTCAGTTTTTTGTCTTTAGAAAACCAAAACGCCGTGGAAATCCAGGACGGATCATTCTCCTGGGAAACCGCCGAATCCTGCACTTTGACCAACATCAACTTGCAAGTTCGCTCCAAAGAACTCATCACAATTGTGGGATCCGTTGGCAGTGGAAAGTCCAGTTTGCTCTCGGCGGCTCTAGGAGAGATGAACAAAATTAGTGGATATGTTGGAGTCCGGGGATCAGTGGCATACCTGTCACAACAGCCTTGGGTCCTGAATCAATCCCTTAAGAATAACATATTAATGGAGAAAGATTTGAATGATGTGAGTTACAAATTATATATTTTTTTTCTGATAATGAACAATCTTCAGGCTTTGTACAAAAAAGTCATTTCGGCCTGCGCATTATCCGCAGATTTGGAGCAATTGGCTGATGGGGAAGAAACAGAGATTGGAGAAAAGGGAATTAATCTATCTGGAGGTCAAAAAGCAAGAATCGCATTGGCCAGAGCTGTATATCAAAACAAAGATGTGTACTTCCTAGACGACCCTTTATCCGCAGTTGATGCTCATGTTGGAAAGCACATCTTCGACAATATCATTGGCCCCAATGGACTTCTAGCAAACACTACCAGAATCTTGGTTACCAATTGCACATCCTTCCTAGAAGAATCGAATCAGATTATAGTCATGAAAGATGGAAAGATCAAGCACAGTGGAACTTATGATGAGCTTTTGGCAAATGATGAGGCAAAGGATTACTTGCAAGGTGTCGAGAAGGAATACCAAAAGGAACTAGAATCAGATGAAAGTGACAATGAGAGCAATGTCGGAAGTCCCGCTTCAGTTGGAGTTTCGGGAAGGTCATCGAGACTTTCCAGACTCACAAGTGTTGCGAAATCTGAAAAACAAGTGGAACAGAAGGAAAAAGAAGCGCTGATCACCAAAGAAGAGGAAGAGGTTGGAAGAGTAAAGACAGCAATCTACATGAGATATTTCAAATCCATGGGATTCTTCAAATACGTCCTTCCCTACTTTGTCGCTGTCATTTTCTACATGGCATTTGCAATGGGAAGGAGTATTTGGCTTTCCAAGTGGTCGGATGCTAATATCGACGTGGCTCATCCAGATAGCATGTCTTTGGAAGGAAGGTTAGGAGTTTACGCCGCTCTTGGTATTTTGGAAGGTACTGCATAAACCTTTTTTTCTTCAAATTTTGTTTTTCGAAAAAAAACAACATTTCAGTGCTCTTCCTGTTCTTCTCCTTATCGATTTTCCTTGTTGGTGGTGTCGCTGCTTCTAAAAATCTTCACAGACCTCTTCTCCACAACGTTTTGCGTAATCCATTGTCATACTTCGATGTGACACCAGTTGGTAGAATAGTCAATCGGTTTGCCAAGGACATGGAAGTTATTGATCTCCGATTAAGCAGCACCTTCCTGTTCTTTTCCTTCTTTTTCATGGCTATGCTCCAGGTGATCTCTAGACTCTAGGATCCAATTTTTTTACAAAAACAGTAACTTTTCAGTGCGTAATCGTTGTGATCTACTCTACACCCTTGTTCATTCTGGTTATCGTTCCCATCTTCATTATCTACTTCATGATCCTAAAGTACTCCATCAACAGTACCCGACAACTCCAAAGAATCTCTTCAACCACAAGATCTCTGATTCTCTCCAACTTCTCCGAAACCCTTCAAGGAATCTCAACTGTCAGGGCTTTCCAGTGGAATGATGATTTTATCAAGAGAAATGATATTCATGTTAGTTTTGATTTCTTAATCGTTTGATCTTTTGATATTTTGATCTTTTGATCTTTCAATCTAAATCCCTATTTAGCTGAACACCCATGTCCGATGCAGTTACTTCTCCCTAATTTCCAACAGATGGTTGGCAATTCGACTGGAATTTTTGGGAAATATTGTAGTCCTGGGTGCCGCTGTTTTGGCAATTTTGGGTAAAGAATCTGGAATGACAGCTGGTATGCTGGGATTGTCAGTTTCTTACAGTATCCAAGTAAGTTGAACTTTTTTTGTTAAAACTTTCAAATTCCTATTTCCAGATCACATTCATGTTGTACATGTTCGTCCGTACCATTAATGACGTGGAAGCCAATGTTGTTTCCGTAGAAAGAATCGATGAGTATACCAAAACCAAAAATGAAGCGGAATGGAGGTCCGACTCTGCAAAAATCCCTCTTGACTGGCCAACAGGAGGAAATGTGAACTTCAACGACTATTCCTGTAGATATCGAGAAGAATTGGACTTGGTTTTGAAGAACATCAACATTAACATTCCACCTGGACAGAAAGTTGGAGTTTGTGGAAGAACTGGAGCTGGAAAGTCATCTTTGGCTATTGCACTTTTCCGAATTGTTGAGGCAGCGGATGGTGGGATCGAGATAGATGAAACTGTCACTTCTCAAATTGGACTTCATGATTTGAGAGAGAAATTGACAATTATCCCCCAGGAAAATGTGTTGTTTGCGAACACTTTGAGGTATGAAAGTCAAGCATTACCTCAAAAACTTTTGGTTTAATTTTCAGGTTCAATATAGATCCGAAAAATGAGTTTACGGATGAACAGTTATGGACAGCATTGGAGAGCTCAAATCTAAAATCTCACGTTGAACAGTTGCCAGAAAAACTGGAAAGCGCCGTGGCTGAAGGAGGAGAGAACTTTAGCGTTGGCCAACGACAACTTCTATGTCTAACTCGAGCTCTTCTTCGGAAATCCAAAATTCTACTTCTGGACGAGGCGACAGCTGGAATTGACAATCAAACTGATGCAATGGTTCAGGCGACGATCCGTGAAAAATTCGCGGATTCTACTATCATCACAATTGCTCATCGGCTTCATACTATCATAGATTATGATCGGATAATTGTCATGGAAGCTGGTAGAATTGTGGAAGATGGTGCACCTGGGGAGCTGCTCAAGAACAAAAACTCAAAATTCTATGGTCTCGCGAAATCTGCCAACATTGTTGGATAATTGAATTGAATATGCATAATTTGTTGTGATTTTTCTCTGTGTTTTGTGTTGTTTATTATTTGGTATTCTTCTTCTTCTTCACTTCCCGTTTTACCTACGAACCTATTGAATCTTTTCCTAATCCTAATAAACATGCGAATTTTTTCAAAATGTTAGCATTCTCCAATATGAAAAAGAGAGCAGGCTACATACAAAACTAAGCAGATACAAAATCATTTTTTTGTGAATATGCTCAGGTTCAAGTAAAAGTTGACCTTAACATTGTTTTTTTTAGACTCCCAATAATTTTATTTATACTAATCATCCCAATTTGCCACCCAAACGTTTTTGTTCTTTTAATCTGTTTCGAAATGTTTGCTCTTATCACTAGACGTAATGATGTCAGTGTGTGTACGTGCATATACAAGAATATTTTAAAAATTTGAACTGAACTTTTAGTTCCGATTCGTGCACATTTTTTGACTTGTAGTTGTCTGTATTGCAGAAATATGCAAAAAAAGCAAAGACTTTGAAATCAGGAATTGAGATAGACAAACTGAACATGAAACTGGAGTTGGAATTGGAAACTTGAATAGACTTGAAATAAGTGTGTAGTTTGTAGTCTAGACAAGGTAACTTGAGATGGACGGATTAGTCTATTGACTATAGAAATAGTGGGGTCTAGGGTTCAATTTTTTATAAGTTTTGCTAAAAGTTGATTCGTTTTGGTTCACAAAATAACAATTAATTTTATTGAACATTTGGATTTAGGTAGGTGATATCCAAAACCACAACAACAACACCATCAAGTCCCTGTTATAGAGTTTTCTGAGCAGCGCATGAGCTAGCCAAGGCTCGTGACACCTGATAAAGTTCCGCACCAACCAAAATACATTCATGTGTACACCCAACATCACTGGCCTTGGTTTGGTGCCTGATTAAAATCAAACGCGCATGAGCTAGACAACGCCCGTGACACCTGGGAAAGTTCAGTTCTAACCAAAGTACATACACGGAACATTATTGACCTTGGTTCCTCATTAAAAACACACGCCTTCACAATATAATCATGATCGTTTGAACAGAATGGTGTCTGTGTTATTGTTTTTTCCTCTTTTTTAGTATTTCCCTCGGGTAAATACCATATTTGTCCCCCATCTCATTCCACGCTAACCCCCCGGCGACAAAGTAGGGAATCGCCCCCCACCCTTGAAATAAATGATACTTAAATCATTGAATCTATTTTCGCCGTGACCTTTATATACTGAGAGTAGCAAACTAAAAAAGGTGTTTCATTTCGCGGTTTTCACTCTGAATCAGGATGTTGTTTCTACGTTTCTGCCACGAATCTCTTCGAATTTCGTAGGTACGCCATTTTGATACTCGTTACCCTAGAATTTACGCTAGTTGCAGTCGAATCTGGAAGGGGCGAGGTTCTGGAAATGACGCTATGCGAAATGTGCGCGGCAAAAGCATAATTTAAGTAGCACCCCTGCTTCCAGGTACCGCCGCTTCCAGATTTGCCCCCCCCCCCCCTGCTTCCAGATTTGCCCCCC
>LR570468.1:0-23977 GCA_900536345.3 Caenorhabditis sp. 39 LS-2015 | reverse complement strand
ACGCTGGAGACGGCGGAAAACAGTAGAAACAACCGTTTTTCCGTGCGGAAACGGCATTGATGGTCCGAGCACGGATGGAAGGGCATCGGGGCGTCAATACGCTTGAAACTTTCCAAATACATTAAAGCATGACAATGTTTCCAGTACTGCTTAAAATTGTCAGATAAAGATATTCAAATACATAAAATACCAAATCCGCTTACTTTTTTCCTATTTTTTTTCTAAAGTTGATAAATTATCATGTTTAAGAAATTTGTGCTTGTCTAACTTTACGTAAATATGCAATAACTGCCAAATTTAAAGCGAATTCGCAATTTTGAACAATGAGAAATGTTAGATACATCAAAGAGACATAGCGAAATCCGATTGAGAACAAAAGAGGCCGAAAACCGGCAAACTCTAGTAAACCGTTACTCCGTCCGGGAGGTGGGTTTTCTCCAACAAAACGCGCCCAACAATCACAATTTTGTGACAACAATTTATCTATATAAAATCAATAAAAAGAAAACAATTTAAAATGCACCAAATCAATAGAAAACTATATCAAACTCTAACTAAAAACCTCGCCGACGATTTGTCATCATCCGTAGCAATAAAATCAGTGCACTGTACGAACGGAGCCTTGTTGAGAGTTATTGGTTCGGCGACTGGGCAGTTGCAGTCTGGGGACGTGTGGGGCAAACCACATGGTTTACTCTTTCCTTCTCACCAAAATTATACTATTCTTATCTCAATTGCTACTTTGTTACTTCTTCGAGACAGTGATAACATAGAAATCACAAAATGATGTGGTCTCTCTTTCTGTATGTATGTAATTCTATAGTTTCATTGTTTGAATTCATTTTGGCTTTGCTTTGGGACATTTTCATTTTATTCATCAGTGCATTATCATTGTTAACCAGTGATGCCATTTATCCTCCCCGCCCCCTCCGAACTTTTCAATAGTACGTGAGAACAAAAAAATCCTAATCTTTTCGAAAGTGTACTTTTGTCCCAAGAGTGCAATGTCTTATCGCAACTTCTTTCAGACAGCACAGCACAGCACGCCCTTATGCATTTCTCATCACACTTTTGGAAGCCGCAAAAGGGATTTCTTATCTTCTCCCGTGCACTTTCCCAGACTTGTGACATGTTTTTTGATAATTAGATTTCTCTCTTTGCCACAATTTTTTTGATACTTCTCTGTACTTTACTTCTCTGCCAATTTACCCCGCCAATGTGTCAACTTTTTGACGTTTTTTAATCCAGACAAGCAAACAAAATAGTGGGCGAGAAGTGAAAAAGTTTGCTGTAGCTTCGAGTAGCAGTTCTACTCAATTTTGTTGAATCATTGTGTGGTTTGATTAGAAAATGATAAGAACATTAATAGTGTGGTCTGTATTGCAATTGGAAGGTGCAACTTGACAACAAACCGCGTATCGTTTTTGATTGCAAAATTGAATTATCGTACACAAAAAGAGGTAGTAGAAAATTTTCTTCTGTACCTTTTTTTTCTTATTTTAAGTCCACCGAACTTCTCAAATTCTTCAAGCAGAAAATCTCCATTCATCCATAAAGTGCAAATAAGGGTTTCATCTTAGTACATACTAGAGCAGATGTTTCGCCAGTCGTTCAGTCCTTTCGCTGGTTCACTCCGCCAGCAAAAGCACTCTTTCTACATACGTACAAACATACAAATCCTTCGTATTGGTCAGCTCTGTCTTGGGTCCAAAGACAATGCGCTTCTGTTCAGTTAACTTTGATTCAGTTCTTAAAATTCTAAGAAGGTACCAAGTGCAAGATCTTTTGAAAAAAAAACTGAAAAAAACTAATATTTTGCTCGTAAATATCCCCAAGAGCCAGTTTGTCAATGCAATGTCAACGATGCTATCCGTTTTGTTACGTCCACTACTCACTCCTCTATATCTATTACAAACTTACGCTTCTCCTTCTCACCCACTTCCTTTCGTCCCCAACGACATTTTCTAAATGTTGCCTTGTGACCTGACCCTCCGGTCGGTAAGCCCACCAAACAATAGGCCTTCTTGTGTACACATCCTTTGTGCAATTCCTCGGACATACACATAGATAGCTAAGATGAAGGTTGTTTTTGCAAAAATTTCGCTAGGTCAATGTGTATTTTTTTTCTATCTTTTTAGTTAGTAGTGCTATTTTTAGATATCCTTAGAAGGAATTATTTTAAAATTTTCATTTTAATATTAAAATTGAAGTAGAAATTGAAATGCAAACCGCAAACGCACTAAAGCCTCTTTCCGACATGTGCATTTCCGTCTGGTGCACCCCGAATATCCGTCCAATTCGTTCCATTCTAAATTTCCACTTAGCTAACCTTGAGGAAATGACCTCAACATACGGCTGGTCTTCAAACCAGCCAACTGGCAAGCAGACGGACAGAACGTACAATTTGTGACTGTACGAACATTTGGAAGGTTACTGGCCAGGTGGTATGGGGGAAGCAGATGTGGAAGCCATATAAATATGGCTTAGGTATGCCTTTGCAAGTTTTTCTTAAAGCTTGAACAACATGCTGCAGGGATGTGTTGTTTTTCGTGTCTTTCCCTTCTTCTTGTCTGCTTCTTCTATTTTCTCAGGAGATTTAGATTTAGATTTAGAATTTTCAGCTTTCAAATTTTGTTTTCAAGTTTTTCTCATGAGGTTATCCCCATTCATTTGATTTTCTTTTGCTGTTATGTTACTAAAGTCAAATTTATTTTGAACTTTAACGAAACGTTTCGGGAAAGTTGCAAAGTTACGGAAAACGGAAAACCTTTATTCAAAAAACAAAAAAAAACTTCAAGACAGACAAGTAGAATTTTTTCAACTTTTTTGATATTTCCTCTTTTTTCACCACCGCTTTTTCACCTACCGGTCGGAAAATAGAATGTCTTCATCTTCTCTTTTCCTCAACCAACTCCCTCATTCCTCTCTTCTCGTTTGCCCCCCGCAGCAGCACTATAGACTCGCCCGCTTTATCTTTCTCCCTCTTTCTCTCTTCCCCCTTTCCTCTTTCTGTGTGTGTCATCACGGCGTGGTACGTGTGCGGCTGCGGCCGCGTCGCGGCTTCTCTTCCCGTTTCATTTCAATGTGTGTGTTTTTTTTTCTGCAGTGAGAAATGGTAGGAGGGACTGAATTCCACGTTTACGTCCACGTCTGGATGCTCATAAATCCCACACCCTCCATATTTTATTTTGACTCTTGTAGTTGTTTCTGTTCTGTCAAAAATCTCTGAGGAGTATGACAACTAATTGTAAATTTAGCAATGTCATCAAAAAATGAAAGCAAAAAAAATTGTGTCAACAAAAATTTGTGAATACATACATACTTTCTGATAATAGTGCACCTTCGTTCCATTCCATTTGCAAACCGAAATGTTTATAAACGTTTTTGCAGGTGGTATCCTTATTCTTTTTTTTCCACCTGCTGCTTCTGCTTCCGATGAAGCCGATGTTTCTCTGAGGTTCTCATGTCATTTTCATTTTCGTACATTTCTTCCCTCCTTAATCACGCGTTTCCTATCCATCTCTGCCCCATCTAAACGGTTCCTTGTTTTTCCACTTCTCGTCGGTAAAACAGGGCCAGGAGAAGCCTGTTTCTTGAGTGTAAAACTGAAAATGCGCTCGCTGGCAATAGCCTATCACTAAAAGTGGACAATCTACATGTTTTGTTAGTTGTTTTGATTGTTTTTTTAAAATCAAACAATAAGAGTTGAGTTCTAGTACTTTGAAACTTCTTATCAATACCTTTACAAGGAGAGCACAAGTTTTACTCCCCAATCCCCCCATTTCCTTTGTCCTGTTCTTCATCTATCCATTCTTTTCACGCATAGATTTACTAAAGCAACTGCTACTGGATTTTAATTTTGGCTTCCTATTGTACTCTAGTGCGTTCACGTACATGTACAGCTAATTACTATTCATGCACCCCCTGTGATTATACATTTATATATTTATGTAGCCAACCGTACAGAACAAAAACTTAGAACTCGGTCCCTGTCAATTTCCCATTATCAAGGTCCCTTCGGAACCTCCAGAGTCAGTCATAAAATGCAATGCACACATTGCCCATCGAGTCCCGTCCATTCTATCTTCCCTAACGCCATTCGACCTCTTCGCTCACCCGCTGCCTTCCACCGACCGGGTCTGTCCTTTCTATTCCATTCCTTTCTACTCCAACCCCCACTCCTCCCCACACTCCTTTGCCCCCCTTCGTCCTTCGCCACCAACCGCTTCCGCTCTACCATCTGCTTCATCTTTGCCCAGCTTTGGCTTATTTGATCTAGGGTTCAGAATTATCAAGTATTCCTGATTCTCCATTATGCTGCTATCCATAATCCATGAGATAAATTGATTCAAAAGTTCATATTTTATTCATAATTTTAATTCCAATACTTTTTTCAATATCTCAATGATACAAATACGTTTGATATCCCTTGACGGGCTTGAAGGTCATTTTGATCTTGAAAATGTTTCTAATCTTAGCTTACGATGAAAGTAAAGCTTTCAAACACGCAAACAGCCTTGAGTGGAAGTGTTATCTCCGACAACAGCAACTTCAACTTGAGATTTTGTTTCATTTCGCTTCATTTCAAAAAAAAAAAGAAAAACTTTATACTTTTCCTTAATGTTTCTGAAATCTAATTCCCGCTTCTCTGTCTTCTTTTCCCTCTTCCCCACTATCCTCTTTCCCTTGCAATTCTCCCTACATTTCAGAAAACTCGTGCTGGTCCCTTTGGCATATGAGACGGCGTAGCTAACGACGAGTTTACCCCCCTCGGACACAACTTCTCAAATCATACGCGGTCCACTTCTACTCTTCCCCATACTACTCCTACTATCAATCTCCTTTCACCACTTCAAAGGACATTTCTCAACTCAACAGGATACAGATCGTCTTCGTCGTTTTCCCATTTGACTTCCACCGTCTCACTGACCCAACCTAGTGCTTTCAACCCTATTGGTACCCCAAGCTTCTACTCATCATGGCAACTGATCCTAATAGTCCCAACTCTGGCTCGAGCTCTCCAACAAATGGCAAGTCTTTATTTTGATCTTACTTAGTTTTTTGTTCTGATTATCTCTTTTCTACATATCTCCTTCAGCATAATTGAAATCTATGCGCACGATTAACAGCTCAGTTTCTTCCTTTACTGTTATAGACTCAACTTTCCCCCCGCAATGTCCACCTCTCCCCTATCCGCGTTTATTTGATTTCTGCTGCGTACATACGTCCAATTCCGTCCGTCCGCCGTCCCGTCCCGTCCCGTCCGTCGGGTATTGAGAGGCAATGGAAATGTAGAGACAGATTAGAGAGTGTGCAGGCGCAGAGAAACTCAACGCAGCGCTCGCCCACTTCCACAGTGACCATAGAAGGTAGTACAGTGTGTCACTGCATGTCGATCGGTAGAGGAGTGTCTGCGTCTCGTATATCGGGCGTACTGTTTCTGAAGTCTTTGCCTCGTCTTGAGCGGCCCGCGGTCTAATTTCCTCCTCAAGTTCTTCCACTATGCAGGCGTGCGTACGCCTGCTTTTCTTTCATATAATTTGTGCGATTCTCCATTTTTCTGAAACCTTCTAGCTAGAAAAATCAATAACCCCTCGCTATTCTTCTTCTTATCGTTATATTTTTCAGAGGCTCCCGAGACCGCCTCAAGCGAAATGTCTGGCGGGCCGCAATACCTACAAGGCGCCCTTAGCAGCACTCCGATTAGCCAACAGCCGATCCAGCAATCATCGCAACAAACTCCACCTAGCGGATCACCATCTTCATTCCTTCTGAATGGACCACCAGTTGGCACGTCTCAAATTGTGCCAACTACTGGAGTGATTGCGCCACCAACGCTTTCAGCTCAAGCGGCTTCTTCTGCCCTTCAAACTGATTTGGAGGTATGTCAAATGTTATAGTGAGATATGAAAAGGGAAAGGCTTTCTTTTCTTTCGATGCAAAAGTAGATAAACATATTCATAGAGATTTGCGCTGAAAAGAGAGAGAGGGAAAAAGAGAGAGAAAGAGAAAGAGACCAAACACAAATCGCCCAACAAATCGGCAATTGGCCTCATTGACCACGCATATGAAATATAATATTTGACGCATATAGATTTAGTTGATCTACCACATAACTAGACTGGAATTATACATATAAATGTGCGGAAAAGTTGATAATCAATAATTATTTACAGGAAATTTTCAATGTGACACCCCAACAACCACAATCATTCGGAGATATGCCACAGCGAACAACAGGAAGCTTAGCTCCTGGAACACCAATCGGTGGAAGTGGAGTCGGAGGCGGTGATCCAACTGGTGTGATTGGAGGACAACTTCAAGGACTTGGAGCAATCGGAAGCATTGGAGGGTGAGTATTGAAATATCTTGTTTTAATTTTAAAATCAATTTAATTTTCAGAGGTGGCCAAACCGGCATCCAATTCCAATGCCCACGTCGTCCGAATCACGGAATTGAAGGACGTGCCATTCTTCTTCGTGCCAACCATTTCGCTGTGAGAATCCCAGGAGGAACCATTCAACACTACCAAGTCGACGTTACCCCTGACAAGTGCCCAAGACGTGTCAACCGTGAGATCATCAGTTGCCTCATCATGTCCTTCTCTAAATACTTCAACAACATCCGTCCAGTATACGATGGAAAGCGTAACATGTATACCAGGGAGCCACTGCCAATTGGAAGAGATCGCATGGATTTCGACGTCACTTTGCCAGGAGACTCGGCCGTTGAGCGCCAATTCTCGGTTTCCTTGAAATGGGTCGGACAAGTGTCCCTGTCCACATTGGAAGACGCTATGGAGGGAAGAATCCGTCAGGTTCCATTTGAAGCTGTCCAAGCTATGGATGTGATTCTTCGTCATCTACCAAGCTTGAAATACACTCCAGTTGGACGCTCTTTCTTCTCTCCTCCAGTCATCAACACCGGAGGAATTCTTGCTGGGCCACCAGGAGGTCAAGCAGCCGGAGCCATTGCTGGAGCTGGACAATATCATGCTGAAAGCAAGCTCGGTGGAGGGCGTGAAGTCTGGTTCGGATTCCATCAATCTGTCCGTCCGTCCCAGTGGAAGATGATGCTCAACATTGACGTCTCCGCCACTGCTTTCTATCGCTCCATGCCTGTCATTGAGTTCATTGCTGAAGTTTTGGAGCTTCCAGTTCAAGCTCTTGCTGAGCGACGTGCTTTGTCCGATGCCCAACGTGTCAAATTCACTAAGGAAATCCGTGGCTTGAAAATTGAGATCACCCACTGCGGACAGATGCGCAGAAAGTACCGTGTGTGCAATGTGACCCGTCGTCCAGCTCAAACTCAAACTTTCCCCCTCCAACTGGAAACTGGACAGACCATCGAATGCACTGTGGCCAAGTATTTCTATGACAAATACAGAATTCAACTCAAGTACCCACATCTCCCATGTCTTCAAGTTGGACAAGAACAGAAGCACACTTACTTGCCACCAGAGGTCTGCAACATTGTTCCAGGACAGCGATGCATCAAGAAGCTCACCGATGTGCAGACTTCTACCATGATCAAGGCTACTGCTCGTTCCGCACCAGAACGTGAACGTGAAATTAGCAACTTAGTCCGCAAGGCTGAGTTTTCCGCTGATCCATTCGCTCACGAGTTTGGTATCACCATCAACCCGGCAATGACTGAAGTCAAGGGACGTGTCCTCTCGGCGCCAAAGCTTCTCTACGGAGGACGCACCCGTGCCACCGCTCTTCCAAACCAAGGAGTCTGGGATATGCGCGGAAAGCAATTCCATACCGGAATCGACGTCCGTGTCTGGGCAATTGCTTGCTTCGCTCAACAACAACACGTCAAGGAGAACGATCTGCGCATGTTCACTAACCAGCTTCAACGCATTTCCAACGATGCCGGTATGCCAATTGTCGGTAACCCGTGCTTCTGCAAGTATGCTGTCGGTGTGGAGCAGGTTGAGCCAATGTTCAAATACTTGAAACAGAGCTACTCTGGAATCCAATTGGTTGTTGTGGTTCTTCCAGGAAAGACCCCAGTTTACGGTGAGCTCGTTTGTAATGAAGTTCTCAACTTTATTTCGTAATTTTTCAGCTGAGGTCAAAAGAGTCGGAGACACAGTTCTCGGAATTGCTACCCAGTGTGTGCAAGCCAAGAACGCCATCCGCACCACTCCACAAACTCTCTCCAACTTGTGCTTGAAGATGAATGTCAAACTTGGAGGAGTTAACAGCATTCTGCTGCCAAACGTCCGTCCACGCATCTTTAACGAGCCAGTCATTTTCTTTGGATGCGACATCACTCATCCACCGGCAGGAGACTCCCGCAAGCCATCCATCGCCGCTGTTGTCGGATCCATGGATGCTCATCCAAGTAGATACGCCGCCACAGTTCGTGTCCAGCAACATCGTCAAGAAATCATCTCGGATCTGACCTACATGGTCCGCGAGCTCCTTGTCCAGTTCTACCGCAACACTCGTTTCAAGCCAGCTAGAATCGTTGTTTACCGTGATGGAGTTTCTGAGGGACAATTCTTCAACGTTCTCCAATACGAACTCCGCGCCATCCGTGAGGCTTGTATGATGCTTGAGAGAGGATACCAACCAGGAATTACCTTCATTGCTGTCCAGAAGCGTCACCATACACGTCTCTTTGCGGTTGACAAGAAGGACCAAGTTGGCAAGGCATACAACATCCCACCAGGAACCACAGTTGATGTCGGAATCACTCACCCAACTGAGTTCGACTTCTACCTCTGCTCTCACGCCGGTATCCAAGGAACTTCCCGTCCATCCCACTACCATGTTCTTTGGGACGACAACAACTTGACCGCCGACGAGCTCCAGCAACTCACCTACCAAATGTGCCACACCTACGTCAGATGTACCCGCTCTGTATCTATCCCGGCGCCAGCGTATTATGCTCATCTTGTCGCCTTCCGTGCCCGTTACCATTTGGTTGATCGCGAGCATGACTCGGGAGAGGGATCTCAGCCATCTGGCACTTCTGAGGACACCACTCTTTCCAACATGGCCAGAGCTGTTCAGGTAAGAAATTATTTTGAAGAAAAAAGTTTAATATTTGGTTTTGCAGGTTCACCCAGACGCCAACAATGTCATGTACTTTGCCTAAGAACATTTGCCAACTTAGGAACAAATTTCTTCAATTTTACACATGTAGTCGTCAATCAATCAAAATCAATTTCGAGATTCCCAAATAATCAAAATAGCCTATTTTCGAAAGATATCACATTTATCTGGGTGTACGAAAGAGGAGCACAACTGGTGGTGGTTCCGCTAAGTGGCAGCTTGTTGCCTTCTGACAGGTAAATCTTGAAATATGCAATTGTGTACACCAATATAGTATTTTCCAGGCCGACAGTCTCCCTTGTGAATGCCTGCCTTGGCCAGCCAATGTCACGACAACAATATGCCCAAAGTATGCCTAACTAGGTGTACCAACCTAGTACCCGGTTATTTTTCACAAAGCCCACTCTTTAACGTTCATCACTCATTATCCAACCTGATATCAATTCGGATTGTGAATTTGTTTCCCATTACCATTCATACTCAAAATGCTTTGCTTCAATTGTAATAACGAGTAACTTCCAATTTCCATACTTTCCTCTGCCACCTCCTCTTAAATGTTTCTTTCCTAAACCTCATCCTTCTCTTACGCATGTTATTTTATTCCTCATTTTCTTTCCTGGTAGCCAAAACAGCTTCATTTCTCGCCAACTATCTCATCGTTCCCACATAGATTTCCAGCCGCAAGTGTCTTGGTACCCTAACTCTTTGTGCATTGTCTTTCTCCATGTCGCCCCCTCTCATCCCCCATTTCTTGCACACCAAACCATCCATCCATTTTGTCGAACTGGTCATTTCTCTGAGCAATCAATCACACACCCCCGTTTTCATGTCCACCTCAGCTTCATCATCCTTTATACGGGCTTGATGTCTGAACAATTCCATCGTAGTCTCTTCCCCTACAGCTTGTCTTTTTGCTGTGATTTGGCCAACTGAACTTTTCATATTTCTTTTTTTTTTCGTTTACTTAATCATTTCCTCCTTTATCACGCAATACCTTTATCACATTCTGAACCAATCTTTCTTGAACTGTCATCAAAACCCCTCAACCTTCTATATCTTGCTAAAACCACTGTGCATTCTCTCTCACTTTTTCCCTCTCTGACAGACTTTCATTCATCTCTATTCCCCCTCCTTTAATTGTGAAGATCACTTCATTCAATATGGATTCTTTTCAACCATCCATTTGAGTTGATAGATCGATAATAGAATAGCCATTATTAACAACAAAAATCTCTGAAAAACCTCCATGCTTTTACATACTTTCGCCCTACCTGCCGCGCTTTTAAAACTCAAATCAACTCCCTCAATTCTTGTGTGTCTTACCGTTTCACCAACCGATTCTTTCACACCAATTTCCCCATTCACTTTGACCCCTACATATACCGATCCGATCCCTGGATTGTCCCGAATTACCCTTGCAAAAACATTCAATTGTCATTTGTTGTTGAACTTGAAAACCCATTTCTTTTCATCTGTCTGATCTGGTTTTTTCTTTCTTTCTACAAATGAAGTTTGGAGGACCCAAATTGTTGTTTCTCATGTTTCAGGTACACACTCACATGCCAAACTTCAGATCCAAAAAAAAACTCAGGTGAAAAATGAAAAAGAAAAAAAGCACAACTACAAAGCATCGAATCTGTTCCAATGCTCTTCATGGTTTTCAGTTTGCTCACCTACATACATACCTAAGTCTCTTTCGCTACCGAGTATCAGAGTTCATGAGCCAACCCGACTATTTGTAACATTTGAGTGTGAGTGTGAGTGCCGCCAGGGTCTACAAATAGAAGCATTCGGGTGAGTGAGACGGAAAAAGAAAATGTTTGAATAACGAATGGAAAGAGAGCTTTTATTCGTCGGCGACCTGGTTGCTAATGGCAACTGGCAAGGCTCATTGTGTCGGTCTCTCCTTCTTTTTCACCTCTTCACAGATTTCTCCTCCCTTATTCTCAACACTTCCCTTTTTCAACGTTTTTAAACTGTTTTCCCATCATCTGTATTCACTGTTCACCCAAGCTGCGTCAACAAGAACTGTTTTGTTCAGCAGCAAATACCACCTTCATTTCCTTCCGCATTTCATTGCCAATTTTGGTTTCCCAATTGTGAAATTGTGAAATGTAATACTAAAGAATTTCGCAATACCAAATTTGGAGGATAATAGTCGGAGGAGACGTTGTTGGTTGGTCATTATGACTACTGCGGGAAAATCTTCTGGTTTGAAAGTCAATTCAACGTACCTTCCCCAAGTTTTCGTTCAATAATATTCTACCTCGTTCCGTAACTTGTAACCATCTCTCGTCATTTTACTTCAACACCAATGATTGCCACAAAACCACAAAATGACTCATCAAAAACGTTTGCCCGCCGCGCCAACTCAGCCAGAAAAAATGACACACACACACTCTCTTCTCAAAAGAGACATACCCTCTCGTTCCCCTCATACATACACAGTACCAAAGTCAATGTCAACACCGACGATTCGCACCCCCCACAATTTCCCCCTGGTGAGCCATGTGTATACAGTACAGTTATTTCTCCCCGATTGATTTTACTGGTAAAGTTAGTCGGGTGTGTGGTGGGTTGCGGGTTTTGTTTGAACTAAATATCTAAAAAACTTTGACTTCTACTTTTCAACTTCTCGATTTTCTCAATTTCACGTCCTTTCACCCAAAATTGGTCAAAACTAAAGCTATGCATGATTCATAGACGTATTTCATAACCTTATCACTAAAAATGTTTGTTATCAAACATATGTTCATTATCAAATCACTCTATAACTGGTGGGAGGTGAGCATATTCATTTTTTGCTCTATAGCATTTTATTCAGAATAATTTGTCAATTGTATTCTCCATAAAAACCGGTTTCTGGAATGAATTGGATTGCGATTTCAATTCCAATTCCAATTCCAATTCACAGTTCTCGATTCCCCCGCAATACCATAAAACACTATATGCAAAACGCAAAAAAACCAAAACCCCTGGTGAATTTTATTGTTTTGGATGCCCCTCTACCTTTCTCTTCTCAAAAATGCTTTCCAAAAACTAGAAAACTAGAAAAACATAAAAACTAAAAAATATTCTCCTCTCTCCTCGATTTTACCTTTCATTTCTATTCTTCCTCCTCCTATCGAGTTACATAGAACAACATAGAATTCCCTGCTTCTGGCTTGCCAAGTGGGGTATATTTGGAATGTCATATTGACCTTCCTCTCCTCTTTTCTTTCTCTCTCTCTCTATTTTATTTGTACCTATTCTATTCACCCTCCGGACGCTATACAAATCGTTGACCAAACATGGCATTTCAGCGCAATTCTTACCGGAACATGAGGGATCGATTGAACGAGTTTCAGGTTAGCCATAGCTATTTTTTGTTGTACAAATGATTTTGAAGATGAAAAAGTTTTAAAAAACTTAGTCATATAATCTTGCTCTGGATTATGGATGACTAGATACTAGATTATAAATTGTGTAGTGACACACTGCCCTAATTCTATGTGTATTTATATTTATGTGCACTCAAAAGTTCGCCTCACAATTTTTGTTAACATGGGCACTTTTCAGAGCCGCGTCACCGACAGATTCGACGAAGTTGAACTCTCGCCGGCACGACCACCATCGGCTGCCGAGTATGTTGACCGACGATTGGAGGTAATCTCTTATTGTATAAACAGCAACTTTTACAATTTGTCATTTTCAAGGAAGTCCGCAATGCTATCCTCAGTGTTCGAGGCGAGATTGAGAAACTGCGCAGAGATCAACAACACATCTTAGCACTCACTGTTGCTGATCCCAGGGATAAGGTTGGAAAATGGAAATGTTCCAGAGGTAATGAGGAGTTTTTATAGGACATTCTTGAAAACCAAATTGGAACGATTCGCCGGAGAACTGGAGATCTTCGAAAACTAGTCAGACAAGCTGAGGATGACTTTCTAGAGTTCACAAAGCGTATGTTCCTTTCTTTTTCTTCAAATTTCGACAAAAAGCTCCAAACTCTACACATTCTAGTGTTATATTCCTCTAACCTTTGTAACCCTACACTTTATTATTTTCGCTTGAAAAAAAGGGAAGAGGATGCTGGAAAGTCAAAATAAACAGACAACGGGGTGAACCGGATATTTGTAGTCAGTTGTTGTGTTTATAAACAAATGTTTACCCAAAATCGCTATTAATCGACTCAATTATGAAGAGATCAAAATCAAGTTTTGAGTATTGGGAAATGGAAGTGGAAGTAGAAGGGATAAAAAAGTTTCATAAAAATAATTTCAGTAACAATTTACATACATATGTAGTTTTCAGAATCCCACTCAACAACAGAGAAAAGAATCCGTCAAAACCAATTGGAACTGTTGAAAGACAACATGAACAAGCTCATCCATCTCTTCAATGACACTCATCAAGACTACCGATCGCGGGTTTCAGTTCGTGTTCGACGACAGCTTCAGACTGTTGGACAAGACTTGTCTGATGAGGATATCAATAGAATCATTGAAAACAGCGGGTCCGAGCAGGTTAGTAAATGAAAAACCAATTCAAAATAAATTCATCCTATTCAGTTGTTCTTCCGCGAAGTGAATCCACTGTCAGTATCCGGACAGGCGGCGTATGAAGACGTGAAACAGCGTCACGGCGAGATAAAGGAATTGGAGACAAGCATTGCGATGTTAGAGGAGATCTTTGCGGATATGCAGCATCTTACTGAAACTCAGGTTTATTTCAGAAAATTTTTTGACTAGGCAAATAAGATTAAATATTCTAGCGTGAAATGGTTGATAATATCGAGAACAATGTGGAAAACGGTCTGGACCAGGTCAAACAAGGCTCTCAAAACGTGAAGACAGCAGTGGAGTATAAGAAGAGTGCCATGAGGAAGAAGGTGAGTTCCGAAAGCATCTAGACTCAATTTTCAACTCTAATTGCCTTCAGATCTGCGTTGCCGCTATACTCATTGTCATCGTCCTTATCCTCATCATCGTCGCCATCATTCTTGCAGTTGTTCTTTCCAGAAACAACAAAAACAATTGAACACCTTCCATAATTCCATAACTTGCCCCTGACTGTTCCATTTGTACGTACTAATTGTGAACTGAAACATTTTGAGCTGTTACTGTTTCAATCAAAACAATCCAACTCTGCTCTGCTCACTTGGTCATATCCATTCTTATCTTCCGAATGTAGAAATTATCGATTTACTATACTAATTCGATTTGAAATTTGAAAATTGGCGACAAAATGCGGTTAGTTTTTTTCTTTATTAGCTCTGTTTCCTTTCCTACTTCACCTCCACCTCCTCCTCCACCGTTATGATGATATTGTACAGGTTGTTTCTCTTTTTTTTGAAATAAATTTTTTTGTTTTTTTAAAGTTTTACTTGATCTGGTGAACGATAATGGTGTGAAAAGTGGATTAGAAATCGTCCTTGAATATATGCGCCGACCCAATTATACAAGAAAAGTTATTATGGCGAGAAACGGGGGGGAACTTCCGACGGGAACACGACAATAGTAGTAGATAACAGTTTTTATTCTGGTTTTTGACCAATTCATCGGTTTTGCATTCCGTCCGTTGCAATGTCTAAGCGGTCAAGACAAAAAACATGAAAATCCTCTCAAGACTGCTTACCATCTTTATTTTTCTCATTATTCTATTCACTTTCACCTATTTTACGTACAGTTCCGATACTTTCTGGGAATATTTTGAAGATGAATATAAAGATGAACATTGTCTCAATTTGCCACCCAATAACTACGTCCATCCGGTGAGTGGAGGGAGAAACAAAAAGTGTGATTCGTAGCGTAGAATGTTTGTAAAATCGGTCGGCAGGCCGGCTGGGTCAATTGATGAGTAACAGTTGGTGAGCAAATGTTGAGACGTCATTGGTGATTGATGTGAAACTGAAGTAGGGAAAAGGAAACACGTTCTCTTTGACAGGTATTCCTGGCAAATGGTCCCCGGATTCAAGCAGAACCTCAGCCTACTTACACTGCTAATAGGACTCAAAAATCCGCGGAATTGTATTGCAATTTCAAAAACAAAACAGTGATTATAGTGCATTCCCATGTGAATCACACCAAATTTCGAAGCCATCAAAGAAGTGTGTTCACAAAAAAATGGTTGGATCAGGTATGTAGAGAAAAATCTTAATTCTGGAAGACTGGAAGATTTAACTTCAGAACAACGCTGTTATGTATTTTGTAGTTGGAAGTGAAAACGACACAGATATAGACGATGAATTGGACAAATTTGGAGATGTTTTACAAGTTGATATTATTGAAAATTATCATAATATTACTTACAAAGTAACCCTATTTTTACGGATTAATAGCTAATTTTTTTGAAGGCGATATACTGGATTAGAGAATTGGGAAAATGCAATGAATATCCGAAAATTATAATAAAAATCGATGACGATGTGCATACCGATCTTATCGGATTGCAGTTTTTGATTAAAAGGTGTGTTCATTGTTCACGTTCACTAAATTGAAAATTTTGAAACTTAAAAGTTAAGGTATCACAATTTGGACGACTTTATAGCTTGTAGAGTGTTACCGAATGGGCAAGTCGTAAGGAATCCGAGTTCCAAGTGGTAATCTTTTGTTAACTTTTCATAGCCATCAAAAATTGTTTGCCTAGGTACCTATCCAAAGAGGAGTACAAGTTTAATAACCTTGGAACTTATTGTCAAGGAATGGCCTACCTAATCAGTAGTAATTTACTACCTGTCCTCTACCAAAACCTTGACAAGTCACAGATATTATGGGTTGGTTTTCAATTTTTTTAAAAATATATTTTAAAATTGAAAACTGCATGGTTTTTAGATGGATGACTGGTACGTTACTAGGTCGTTAGTTGGCAGTTACAAAGTCAGTTATTACTCTTTGGACCAGCACATTTTGGCTCCAAATTCTGAATCCGAGTTGGAGGATGGACTCAAGGTCACTCGAAAGAAGAGATATCGCACTATTTTTGGACACTTCCGGCCGCCACACAAGTATTTAAAAAAATGGTTTTTATTTTATTTTAATAATCCCTCTTTCAGGTTTCCAATGTACCGTCGAAAACATGTCTGGGCAAATGTTACGGATATTAATAATTCCTGTGATATTCTGAAAGCGGTACGGAGGAAGAACGAGTTTACGTATTAGGATTTTTTTTCAAATAATATGTTGATAATAATGAAATGTTTATTAAATATTAAGAAATAAAGAAATTATATACTAATAATTTGAAACGAAATTACACTCATTGATCAATTGGAAAAAAACATAAAGAAATAAGAAAATGGCCAACCAAAGCAAAAAATGTGAAAAAAACATGAATAGGTAATATTTTTATTTTATTTTTTTTAAATACATTCGTTTTTGTCACCGGAATGGAAGGAAGTTGAATTTTGATTGATTTCTATGCTTTTGTGTCCTTGGAAGTGTCAGCTGAGCTTTTGGTGGTTCTGAAAATGAATGTTTTATGAGAAAACGTCGAAAATGAAGATTTTTGAACTTACGGTTTCTCCACAGGCTTTGCAGTTTCATCCGTAATACTTTTTGACAAAACTGGGGCTTTTGACACCTCCTCTTCTTTCTTATTTTCTTCAACTTCACCACCATTTTCGTTTTGCACACTTTGCCCACTTTGCACATGTTGCACAGGCTGCTGACTGTACCTCGGCATCACATTTCCATTGTTATTTCCTCCTCGATAACCTCCTCGATACCCGTATCCACCTCTACCTCTAGGTGCTCCTCGGAAACTTCCATTGTTCATTGGCCCGTTTGGATGGTGGAATCCACGCACTCCGTCGTAATTCAACACTGCTGTCAGAGGGATTGGGAAACTGTTGGCGTCGAGCCAAGTGTTTCGGAACTTGACATCTTGTTGGAATGGGTGACGTTGGAGTCCAAATGGTCCTGGTAGAAGGGGTACAGCTCCAGGTCCTGGTGGTCCAATGTGAGTGTTTTGGAACGCATTCATAGTTGCATACATTTGAGGATCCAATGGAGGTGGCATATATGGTCCGGGTCCACCTGGTCCTCCAGGCCCTCCTTGACTTGGTACAGGACCCTGGTGCCTATACCCTCTTGGCACAAAATGTCCTCTATTTGAGCTGTTGTATCCGCCACGAATCCGTGGATTGTTCCCACGGTAGTTTGGGGAAATACGATAATGTTCCGCTCCTGGTGCAGGTTGGAATTGGTTTTGATTTTGGTTCTGCTGATAATTTGGCTGCTGATATTGCTGCACATTTTGATTATAAGATTGATCATTTTGAGTGTTCTGAAAAGAGTTATTTGAGATTTAGTTGTTTTGGGATTTGGAATTTGGAATTTGGGATTTTACCTCATTATTACGACTTGAGTAGTTATTTTCCCGTTTTGGTTGTCTATCCCGTTCTCCATTGTTTCCGTTTCCATTATTACGTTCACGATATGGACGTGACTGCTCCCCACTTCCATTTTGACTATTCCGAGGTGCCCGACTAGTATTCGATCCCTCATTCCTCTCACTTTTGTACTCCTTGCGCTGTCCATTAGATCGTGGATGATTCATGGCCGGAGGTGCAGAAATAATGGATCCCTGAGCCGCCGAAGTGGTATTGGGGCTCTCGTCGCCTTCCATTTCTACTCGATCTTTTTGCATTCTCGCTTTCTCAAGCCGCTCGTCAAACGTCAACTCGCGTTTTTCATCGCTTCTGAAAAGAGGGAACAACGGTGAATAATTGCATTGACGGGCAAGCGTCGCGCACTGGTACAGCTAGTATACATCATGAAAAATGAGTCCCACCTGTCACTTTTTGAATTTTTCACCGCTGACATGGTCGACGTCGTCGCCGCTGTTGCTGTCGCTGTCGCCCCCTTCGACTTTCGACTCTCCGTATAGCTGTGTTTTTCCATATGTTGAGGTGCCTGGTTTGGAGAATACATTGGTGGGGGAAGATCCGGATTTGAATGCTGATGAGCAGTTGATGGCGAGAAATGCTCGTCACGCTCCGACCAATTGTCTCCGTTTAGTTGGCTTAGCGGACGCTGTCCTTCGTATTGCGAAATGTTGTCGCTCTGGAAAAGAAAAGAATGATGCGAGGGAAAATGGAAAGGGAAAGAAAAATGTTTGAAGAAAATGTTTTATAGGCTGAGCTCTAAGTGAAATCATGGTTTTTTTCTAGCGCATAATTAGTGCTAAACGGCGCTTTGAATTTCTATTTTGAATTTTGAAGATAATGTCGCGATGACGGGTTCCATGCGTATTATGCACAACATTTGACATTTTGTACGCACGCACGGCAAGAGGCTCTAATTTTGGAATATTGGTGTAAAACCTTATGCACTTTGAAATTTAACGTCGGCCTTTTCTATCTATACACCTAAACCATCAGAAAACAAATCATCCCGCTCACCTCGGGTTCATCCTTCATTTCGGGTGGTATACTCGACGTCGAGCTCACCCAATTGGCGGTGTACGAAGCGGACGCGTGCGCCTGGCTTTCCATCACTCCAATTGGCGCTACAAATGGCACAAATTGCATGTAGCCCAAAGGATTGTCAGGCGCACCTTGGAAATCGTCGCGAAAACCGCGATTCATTAGATGATTCGGATTGTAGGCCGGATCCTGGAATGACACTGACGATCACCAACCACAACATTACAGCCATATGTTTTTAATTTCAAAAAAAGAAGGGACTACTATCTGTCTTTAGAGCAGTTCCAAAATAAAACTAATTCTATCAAATACCAAAGAACTAAAAATAACACTCATGCAAAATAAAATCATTTCTCCACTCACATTTGATACGTTGAAGTTGGTTGCATAAGTAGGAATGAATTGTCCTGGCGGCGGTTGACCAGCTGGATACCACTGAGGAGACTGTAAAACAGTTTCTTAAAATACGGAATACTTGCTCAATTACTACCGTAATGTACTGCTGTGGGATGAATTGTTGCGGTGGAGGACCTCGTATAAGTACCTCACCATTTTCCATTGGCTGAGCGAAATGCACCGTACCAAAATGGTTGTACCCTAGTTTTTCCGCAGGAGGGTGATACTGAACGTAGTGTATCTAAAATTCAAAGTTTTTCATGTCATTTACCACCTTAAAGTTGACTAACCGTTGGCGGTGGCGGTTGATTCCACACTGGAGGTCCCTGATGAAAATGCACCGGTCCTGGGCCGGGTCCTGGACCAGGTCCATAGGTCTGGTAGATAACTTGTCCTTGGAACTGTTGAGTGTTAGTGGCCACTGGAAAGTGCGGCTGGAGATGTGGATGAGGTTGGAATTGAGGTTGCTGTTGCGGAGCCGGTGGAGGTGGTGGAGCCGGCTCCGCTTGCACAACGGTTGATGGCACCTGCGCCGGCTCTTGTTTCGAGGACATGAAACGCAAGTTTTGCTGAAAACTTGAATGTGAAGTGTAGAATGTAGAATGTAGAACTAAAAAGGTTTCGAAGAGTTTCAAAAAATAAAAAAAATGAACGAGACTAAGAATGAATTGAATTGAATGAATGTTGGAAGAATTGAAAGGATTAAGAAAAGATAGATGGATATAAAGTGCACAGCAAATGGATAGACGCGAAGAGCCCTTTTCCTCTATCTCTTCTCATGTCGCACTCTTTTCTCACATTGGAAAATTCAAGGTGCCCTCGCTCGTCCCGTCGTTTCTCTCTCATCCGGCCGCCGTCGGAATGGGATGTGCAAGCGGACACAACCAGCGCCACGGTCAATGCGATGCGTCGTCGACGACAATCAATAGGCGCCCGGGCCGTAGGACGACGGCCGGGCCGCTTCTTCCTCTTTTCTCCCTTTCGGCGCCATTTGTCTAGCACCTCCAGCTCACGCAACACTCTTTTGTGTTTCATTCGTTCGCACGCTGCAGGCGCGCTGTTGTCGACGGGGCGCGGTTGGGACGATAACACATGGATGAAGGAGAAAGGTTGAAAGCGTTGCGTCAAAACCAAGGGGTAAGAGTCGAAAGGATAGAGAAGAGAAGAGAAGAGAGGAATGGCGAGGAAGAGAGAAATAGGCTGGCATAGCGCAAGAGGTTCGCTCTTTCTCTTTCTTTTTCTCTTTTGCACGGCACATTGAGGACGAGGAAAAAACGGCGGGGCATGTAGAGAGTACGGAGACGAAGAGAGCAAGCCGGTCTCGTTTCTCTCTAGGAGGCCAATGACACTCTTACTCTTCTCGCTCGCACACACGACACTCACTCGCTCGCTCACAGACACAAATACACTGCCTTTCCCCATCCTCTCCACACATTCTAACCGACGTGGACGGACAAAAGAATGCCTTCTGGGCCCGTATGACGTTGAGAGTGTTCAGGATAGACGGATGGATGGAAACGTGCGGAAACGACGGAATGAAGAGAATGTAAACGAGTGAGAAATTCTCTTCTCTTTTCCCCACCACTAGATGTGTTAATTTATGCCCATATAGCTATGCGAGGAATGAATGTACATGTGCATTTTTATTTTCATTTCCATTTTCCATTTTCACTGGAAGTTTTACTCTGAGAGAAAAAGTCAGAAGGTGAATGAAATAAGTGGGCTCAGAAAAGACTTTGAAAAGCTAGGATTCTACATAATTCGAATTACGGGACCTGTCAAAGTAATACGTAGAGGTAAGTGGAAGAAGACGAATGACCTGGACCACGAGAGACGACAGAGCAGGAGTAGAGATGTCCGATTGGCAAATCGAAGAGACTAAGGGTAAATGGTCTGGACTCGCAGAAAATTAAAATGTTTCACCCGGGGAACAGTAGAAAATGAAACAAAAAACATCTACTTTCCCTGACATCTACAGCCATCTATTGAGCTGTCAAACTCCAAATAATGAGCACCAAAGCGTCGTAAAAATGCACTTCTCAGCCAGAGAATTGCGTTTCCTGCATTTTCCAGCTATATGATTAATGAGCTTTCCTCGCACCACAAAATTGGAAATTTTCCTTCAAATGCTACGCCGGAAATTGAAAATTGGGAAGGAGTAGAAAGGAAAAGAAAGGCAAAGGCAAAGGCCAAAAAAATGCTATACGAATGGAATACTTAATTTTTAATTAAAATGGAAAAGGTTTCTGACTGGTTTAACGAGCAGATTTTCAAGGGATTTTCGTTTTGGGGAACTAGGAAGGAAGAATCGGATTTTCAAAAGTTCAACTACATTTTTTCAGCTCGTAACTTTGCTCAAATCCTTATTCAATCCTCTTGACCTTTGACAAACGCCCACACTTTTTCCCATAGTCAGAAACCATTGGAAACCAACTGAATTTCTCTTCGGCGCAGCGCACCACAATTTTTCCCTTTTTTCCCATTATTTTTTTCGCAAAAAGTGCGCCAGGTACAGAAATCGACAGGGTAAACACAAGTACTCGTGATTTTTTTCTTGCTGTTTCGAGAAAAAAACAACACCTTGACGGATCTTGCGAAATATCATGGGTTAACCGTGTTTTTTTTGTTGGGGAAAAGTACATATTTTTGGAGGGCGTGTGGTGTCTTCATAGATCTCAAAGAACTCAACTTTCCCTGGAGGGAGACTCAGTTACCCATTTTTTCTAGGAATTTACGTTTCACTTGACCTGATTCTCTCACTTGTCGTTTCCGCTTCAATTTTCTCAAATTTCAAATTGCAAGCTTCAAATTTGAAATACTACAATAGTCAGCAGATAAAACCTATAAAATAATGGTAACCTTTCCATTTTGGTCATTACCTCCCCCCCCCTAAAAATCCAATCAAGGACGCGTACCTCATGACATTTTTTGCTATTAACATTATTCATTCGACATTCAATGTAGATGTCAATTATAATTTATGAGCTATACGAAAAATCTCATTTCCCCAGCCCTATTTCCTTGACAATCCATGCCACGCGCCCATAAAAAAGGTCATAAGAAAAATTGTTCTTCAGCTAGGAATAATCCGCTTTGAAAATGAAGAAGAAGAAGAAAAAAGGCCACCATTTCTCATTTTTGACTGATTTTCTGTGGTTGAATCTGTGGTTCAATTAATCTGATACCCCATACCAATATCACCAACTTTTCCGTCTCATCCGTTCTCTTTCTCTCCTACCTTTTCTTCTGCCACACTACGGCCCCTACCACCAAAGTATCGATTTTTGCTGGCCTCTTTTTTTTTTGCAATGTTTCTCATTTGTCTTGTACTTCCGTTCCCTAAGGGCACTTAGGAACTTCTCCTTGTTTCTGAAGTCTTCTGGGTATTTCTTTTTGAGTGTTTCAACTGGGACTTCCAAGTTTTCAGAAACCATGGAAGCAGGAGAAGTAGAAATCCACCATGACATTTTGGAAGATGACACCTGCTCCGAGGACGATGGATTTGAAGATTTGGAGCCTGGAGGCCTTCGTCCAAACTACAAAATTCCCATTTTGCTAGTAGAGCAGAGTGAAGAAATGCTCGAGGAGCTGATCCAGACGGAAAGTAACACAGTGGCTTGTGCCAAGTGTAGTTTCCGCTTCACCAACTTCTCGACGCTTAATTCACATTTTGAGAAGTGCTCTGGAGAACCAAACTTCAAAAAACCTCCGACGGAATATGTGAGTTTTTGTCTTAAATTTTTTTTATCAGATTTTTGGTTTTTTAGGATCTTTCCCAATTCCATAGCAATGCGCTCATTTTGGCACTTAAAGACCTTTACAAAGCTGGTACCAGTGGCCTCAACACAACAAGAACCGATACCAGACTGCCATTTTACATGGAGCCGTTCGCCGGTACCAATGGAGAGCATCATCGTCGAATCGTCGGTCATCTTGCAGTGGTGACATGTCGGATGTGCAAATGTCAGTATACCTATCGTTCTAATGGAGCGGCAGAGGAAACTGGAACATTGGGGTTTTTGACGAATGAAGATCAGGAGATTGATCCATGTCTGATAAAGCACCATGTGAAATTGTGTCCGGAATATGCGGCGACTCATGAGCAGTTTTTGGTTAGTGGATTATACGTTTTTTTTCTTTTTTCAAGGAAAAATTAAATGAAACGAAGAAACATAAAACAACAGTAGTTCTCACCAAGTGGATGTGCACATAACATACACATATCGATTTTTACGTGAAAAAATTTTTAACAGTAACAACTAGCGAATAAATCATCAATTTTGAATTAGTGAGAAAATGCCAGTGTTTGAAAAAATTAAACATATCATTTTTTTGAAGTTTTGTGTAAAACTGAGAAAGTTTAATTGAAAAATTCAAATTTTACAACGCCGAAAAACGAAAATTTTTACCCTTTTACATTTTTTTACAGAAAACAATGTTCCCATACGTCGAGAAAATCAAATACCACTACGCTCAGCTTTTCAAATGCTACGAGGTCATTCGTTCGAGTATTTATGGTGCTGGATTCAAAATTCGCAGCAATTCCGACGCTCTGTCTTGGCGAGAAATGGGAACAATTTACGAAGTGGATGAAAACAAAGAATGTATCATTTGTGAACTCCAACTACACTTTCGATTTCAATGTAGAAGTTTTGACTTCAAATTGCACAATATTGAACCGGAGAATGTCGATTTTGTGAAAACTGACTATTTTAAAAGCCTTGATGAGACTCTTGACAAGATTTTCTTTACTAGAGTCACTGGTTTGTAATTGTAATTGTAATTTTGATTTGATTTGATTCATACTTGTAATTCTCATGTGTATTATATTGTCTTAGCCATTCAACAATCAACAACCGGGGTAAATACCATATTTGCCCCCCATCTCATTCCACTTTAACCCCCCGGCGACAAAGTAGGGAATCGCCCCCCACCCTTGAAAAAAAAGATAATTAAAACATTGAATCTATTTTCTCCGTGACCTTTATATACGGAAAGTAGCAAACTAAAAAAGGGTTTCATTTCGCGGTTTTCACTCTGAATCAGGATGTTGTTTCTACGTTTGTGCCACGAATCTCTTCGAATTTCGTAGGTACGCTATTTTGAT